>NLAL01000001.1:0-71075 GCA_002374735.1 Metschnikowia sp. 13-106.1
ATTAATGTTGGTCTCTACTGCTAGTGCCTGGACACAGTATAGTGATTTCTGGCCCTTCATACCTCACTCCACAATGATAAACAAGTCAAAACAAGAACTCAAACACTGGATATACATAGTATATGTGATGTTTTCTTCATTACATATGCTATACTTTTATCACCTATACTATACTTTCATCACCTACACTATACTTTCGTGAAAGGGCCTTTGGAATGGTGTTATGTAGTTACCTGGTGTACGGATGCGCATCTCATCAGCCTCAAGCTCACTCACTACATCACACTTACACTCAGCTCCACATACTTCAGCCACTCAACCACCTTCACGGGACTCTCAACCTAACTATTCTGGACTCACCCCAGACAAAACTCCTTATAGACTAAATATTTCGACTATCATGGAAAAAAAGGATCGGCCACTTAAGGTCAGCTCGCTCTGTGAGCTCTGCCATGGGCGCAAGGCAGTGGTCAAGCGCCCCAAAAACCTCCAGAAAGTGTGCAAGGAGTGTTTCTACGTTGTGTTTGAAACTGAAATTCATAACACCATTGTTTCCGCAAACCTATTCCAAAGGGGCGATCGGGTGGCTATCGGAGCCTCTGGAGGAAAAGACTCCACGGTGCTTGCGTCAGTCCTTAAAACCCTCAATGAACGCTACGACTATGGGCTTGAGTTAGTGCTTCTCTCCATAGATGAAGGCATCAAAGGTTACCGAGACGACTCGTTGGCCACGGTCAAGCGCAACCAAAAGCAATATGATATGGACTTGGAGATCGTCCTGTATAAAGACCTCTACAACTGGCTGATGGACGAGATCGTGTCCTGTGCCGGAATCCGGAGCAGTTGTACATACTGTGGTGTTCTAAGAAGACAGGCCCTTGACCGAGGTGCTGCCAAGTTGGGGATCAACCATGTGGTCACAGGCCATAATGCAGATGATATGGCAGAAACGGTTCTTATGAATATCTTACGAGGCGATACTGCACGGTTGGAGAGTCTGACGTCGATCCTCACTCAGAGTGCTGGGCTGCCCATTAAACGGTCCAAGCCGTTCAAGTACTCGTACCAGAAGGAAATCGTGCTATATGCACACTACAAGAAACTCGACTACTTTTCCACCGAGTGCACGTATGCACCCGAGGCATTTCGTGGCACTGCGCGTGAGCTTCTCAAGGGCTTAGGTGCTATTCGGCCTTCCTGTATCATGGACATAATTTATTCGGGAGAACATCTTGTTTTGGCCAACAAAAAAAAGAAGGTCACCAAGAAGTATAAACGAAACGTCAAGAACAACGAGCAGGAAATCCTTCCCGATGGGTCCGTGGCGTTGCAGAAAAAGGACGGTAATACCTGCGAAAAGTGTGGTTACATCACTTCCAATAAGGTGTGCAAGGCGTGCTTGCTTCTAGCGGGTCTTGAGATGAACCGCGCGAAGATAACGCTTGAAGGGAGTGCAGACGGAGCCGCCAAATTAGGCAAGACCTTGGAACAGCTCAGTTTCTAGGGTTCTTCGTTGACTCGTCGCCAATAATTATAAACATCTATTCCCTCCGGTACACGTGAGAGGCGCCTGCCTGGTGGCTTGGAAACACCAACGTCTCTGCAATCACGGTGTTTTGCTTTCTTGATACCCCAAACACAATAATCTCCGCAATGTCAGATGCAGTCAAAGGCGTGGTGCCCTCATAGACCTTCTTGGCGGCAGCATCGTCACCATGGAAACGCACCAAACTGAACTCCGTCTCCACCGCCCCCGGGTCCACCTCCATCACACGGATGCGGGTATTAATCAACTCCTTCCGCAACGAGTGGGTGAAGAAGTTGACTGCTGCCTTGGATGCACAGTACACACTTCCTCCCGGGTAAGCCTCGCGGCCAGCAATAGAACCAATGTTGACGATATCTCCGCTGTTCTTGGCCTTGAAAATGGGCAATGCCGCCTGCGTCATGTTGATCAAGCCCATGACGTTGGTTTGCATCATTCCCTGGAGGTCCTCGTCGGTGATCTCGCCAACGGTTTCCTTTCCGAGCGCTTTTCCGGCATTATTGATCAACACATCGACATCGGAGAATTCACGAGGCAAATTGCTGAAAAAGGGCTTGATAGAGGCGGCGTCCGAAACATCGAGTTTGGCCGTGTGCACCTGAATTGGCTTATAAGCATTGCTCAACTCCGAGGCCAATTCGGATAACTTGCTCTCACGCCGAGCAGTCAAGATCAACTTGATGTTTCCTTGAGCGGCAGCCGCAAACTCGTGGGCCGTAGCGGCACCGATTCCGGAAGAAGCCCCGGTGATGAGGACGATTTTGTTGGCGAGTCTCTCTGCAGCTCTGGATCCAAAAGACATTGTAGTTGGACAAGATTGGACGGTGAGCCTGGTGTATCGCGGGGTGCGTGTGGTGTGCAGGATTCCGTCACCCCATGTGTCCGTGGGTAATCCAAACCACACCCTAGATTTTAATTTATATATAGTATTTCTTGAGTTAACAGTGTATTGGGGCTAAATATGGTGTGAGAGGTGTATGAGACTAAAGATATTTGGTGTGCGAGGTGTATGGGAGTGGAAAGTGGATGGAGCTGAGAGTAGATGAGATCGGTAATAAAAAAAGAATCCAATCAATAACAATATCCCGGTATAAGTCTTCTATTTCTATGCAGAATGGACAAGAAACTTGATTTATATAAGGCTTTGGGGTACTGCATCTCAGGTACACTAGGATTCAGACACTAGCACCTCCTCTATTCCTTGTACTGCAAAGGTACAAATCACTCATGTCTCGGTTTTTCAAAAGGCAAGACCTTATGTAAAAAAGCCATCTTTAGTAGTTGCAAGTAGTATGAGAGTCTGGTTTAGCTATATTCTTCAGTAGTATTCAGTGTTTTTCAAAAGTATTCAAACCAGCGCAACAAAATGTTTCGTACCCCTTCGCACAGTCTTTCAAACCAAATGGCATAATGTTTGACACCAACTTTCATTAGAATCCAATATTCTGAAACCTTAAATCTGGAGGATTGCCTCATATGTACTACATGTGGGAGTCTTGCAGTACCAAACAAGGGTTAAAACGGACGGAACTGAACTGGAGGGGTAAAGAAACTTTTTGAATTATTGGGTTGTTTAATTTTGCTAGTGTGGTTTGAAGCGTTTTGCCCCGCTGGCTTGAATACTTTTGAAAAACACTGTACTGTGATCGTACACATATCTCATCATGGATTAGATGTACACATTATACTTATATTTAATGGACTGGTCCTGTAAAGTACACTTGCTATGGCTTCTGCTGTGGCTTGTTCTGGGGCGCTCACCTTGCGTGACTGGCTGAAAACGCGGCTCACCAGACCAGACCCAAATCCATATTCAGCACACTATATGTCTAAAATTAATTATAGCACAATAAAAAAATTACTGGGTTGATTTGAAAATGGGTCAGAATGAGTCTAAGAGATTTTATCCTAGAGTGGCCATTGATCTGTGTATAGTATTTAAGCTTGGGGCATGAGACTTCAAGGACTGAACCATAAGGACTTCACCTAATGTTTTTTTCTCGATAGATTTCAAATCTATCTTGTTTATAAAGATATAGTACTGCATCTAGTGTCGTTGCCTAATTCCCATTAATCGAGTTTGTTTTTTCCGAGTTATTGTTACTTACTCTTTAGTGCACATAGTTATTATGTACTGGTCCATTTCTTGCTAACTTATGTTTCTAGCACTGTAGAATCGAGCATTGGGTAATTATTATACCCCGTAAAAATATATAGCCTTTTTCGTGAAAAACTAAGTCCAAGGGTTTTCGGAAAATATTATCCCTTTTCATGTATACTTTACGATTAAAGTCTGCTTTCTCACATGATATCTGAGTATACTGGAAATTTTCTCAAAATCAAGCCTAATATATACATAAGTTTTTACAGAACTGTCGCGAGAACTGATGCACTCAATACAGAAATATTTCTCTGTCCACTGTCATCAGTATGCCGATTGGTTGACTAAATTGCTGCAAAAGCGGTGTACGGAGGTTGTGAGCGCCGGCCGCACAATCCATACTTAGACCGTACACCAGGACCACCCCAAGGTATAAAAGCCCAAAGAAAAAGCACCTTTTTTTCCCCGATCTGAAAAATATACTTGAAGTGAATTTTTCCGAAGGAAAATTTTCAGAGTATAGGGATAGTAGAAAGCTTGTAATCTCCATAAGTTCACCAAGTCCAGCCCTCAGTTCAGGCTTAGTATCTCAGTCTCAGTCTCAGTAGACATCACCAAAAGCGTTCTACAAAGTAGAAGGGAGTTTGGAAATTTAGGGTATTTCCTTAAAATCACATAAGTGGAAGCTTAATTTACGTTAAAGCAACTTCACTTTGACTTGTTCGTATTCCCACTCCACTTAAAGATCTTCTGTATGGGTTGTATACATGACTACCTCTGCTATACCTAGATAGACCTAAGCTAATGACACACACATATATATACATATTATAGTACATATAGCAAACAGTAGTTGCCAATAATTACAATCAACTCACTCCTTACACATCACTATGTAAGAGAGTACGGGGAGTAGGGTACAGTAGGGTGTATTAAGAGACAGTACTGTAAGTCTGGAGGAGTATACCACAAGAGACAGTGAATACTAGAAATATTAATAGAAAATTTTGAGTGGCTAATATTATTTACTGTATAGTTATACATCTACGATTTGCTTTCTACAGTATAATACCTTCTGCACTACATAATACACTGTATATACTCTACAGTATACTCTCTAAACTATGTACCAAGCCTACTTTAGAATTTGATGTACACTCTAGACTTAAGTATTCTTTTTGGTGAATTCCTATAGTATACACTAGGTAATATTTTCCACAGTAAACACCTTCCACAGAAAAGACCCTACACTATATTACAATGGTAGGTACTAGTTTTACATGGTACTTCATAATATCTTCCCTGTGTACCTTCCACAATGAAACAATCTCTACAGTATATACTATTCTCTACAATATAATAAACACACTGCATTCTTGTACGCCGTATTCTTGTAAACCATATTCTTGTACACCATATTCTTGTACACCATATTCTTGTATACCATATTCTTGTATACCATATTCTTGTATACCATATGATATAAGTAATACTAGAAAGAATAGAAAGACCACTAAAAAGAACACTAAAAACTAGTGTTGTGGATTTAATGGAGAATTAATCCAAAACGAAACCTGAATTTAGTATTAGCGAATTGAGAGATGACTTGACATGGAGAGCTGAGTATACTTACTGGGGAAGCTGTAGTCTTATATGGAGTCGCCATGGGACTTGAGTAGACATCTCTCAATCTGAGTATTTATGTTGTTTATTATGGCTAATGGAGCTGTGACTAGAGCTATAACTAATCAGAAGGTACGCGTACTAATATGTAAAAGGGTATACTACGCAAGAAGTGGACTGGACTACATAGATGCCATCAGACATGGAACTCAAGGCTGAAGATGTGGATTTTTCTCTAACAAACATTATAAAGGTGACTTATGGCCAAAGGTCGTTAGTCACGTGTCTAGCAAGAAATTATTCACTCAGCTAATATTCTCACTAACCAAGTGAAGTAGCTGAGATGCTTATGCGGACTGTCAAGGCCAACATCAACATGTTGGAGCATCTCTAATTGAATGTAACATCTCCGGAGGATGTGGACAGTGACAGGTAGCTCTACGAAAGCTCAATGGGTCGAATATCCTAGATGTAAAATGCACCCGACGAATACTGGAAAGGCGAGCTGTGCCCCCCGTATTCAGAGTTCATAGAGGTTTTGGAGCTATTGCGCGAACTTGTCATGGACTCAAAGGGCGACGACACTGCCGATTGAGAGCTGTTCTGAGCTCCATTGAAACAGTACTTTTGAAGCAAGTCTGCGTACGACATCGACCCAATTTCTGAAGGCTTCAAGTCGTCCACAGGCTTGGCAACGTAGTTCTTAGTGTTCGTGTTGCTCAACTGCAGCAATGCAGCATCGGAAACACTCATTGGAACTGGGCTGGTGTCGACGCTTTGTGAGTTTCTATCCGAGCCCTTATTTCCAAGCGGCGACTCAGGCTCCGCCGTCTTGCTCTTGTAAGACTTGGAGTACCTAGGTCTCATTGTCTGCAAGGAGCTGCTTCTGGAAGAAAGCGGCCTTGGTTCAGGTTGCAACGAAGTGGAACGCAGCAACATGGGTCTTGCCAAAACTGGCAAGCTCTCGGTGGACTCCTTCACCGACTGGAGTTTGTTGACAAGTTCCTGGATGTCTGCATTGGTGGACCGGTCGTTCCTGCCTGCAGGTTCTAATTTGGGGGTGTTGGTGTCCAGGTCCAAATGGAAGGATGCCGTTTGGGAGAATGTGGGTGGTTTATAGGAAAAGGTGTCTTTGGAACTTGCCTTCAAGGCAATCTTATCTCTGGAGCTAGCCTTTGCTTTGGCCACGGCCGAAAGCGAAAAATGGTAGTTGCGCCCCTCGTTGTTGTCCCAGTAGGTGGAATGGTTAACAGTGTACTTGATGCAGAATTGGGGGTTGATGGCCGATGGCAAGTGTGTGAGGGGAATCGTGAATTTGAACTGGTCGAAGTTAGCGGATGCAAACAGGCTCACATACACAGCGTTATTGAAGATCAACTGGCTTTTCCAGTCGTTGAAGGTCAACTTCAAAGAGAGTGCTTTTTCAAAAGCAATGTTTTGGCACATGACAATGAGAACAAGCGACTTTTTGTCAGCAGAAAGCAGGGCTTTTTGGAGGTACACTGCATGTTTCTTCTTATCATAGATGTTTTTGGGCGCCACAAAGTTGGAGCTGTTGATTCTGTACAGCATTTCTTGGGCAACCTCGTCATCGGATTCGGACTCCGACTCAGATAACATCAAGTCACCAAAAGACCGAGGAATTGAGAAATAGTCATTGGCAAAACTGGATGATGAGTTGGGGGAGCCAGACGGCGTGTTCTGGAGAGAGACCGAGGAGGGGGAGTCCTTACCGTCGAACATCTTGACATTCTCAAGTCTAGAAGCAAACTTGACAGATTTAGGCGAAAGCAGAGATGCAGACTGCACTCGGGAAAGATGTGGTAGTTTCAACGACAGCTTCAACTTCTTCAACGGAGTGCGTATAGCACCCTCAGAAATAGCACGGGGCTTATCAGCAGGACTTTCGACTAAAGCCGCATCCGGCGCTGGCTTTGCTTCGGCTATGAAGGGTTTAGTGAGGTCCGTAGGCAGCACTTCAGGAGAGTTGGGCTCCATTTGGACTGTGGGCAAGGGCAGTGTTTCCACAGGTAATGGCAGCATTTCAGATGGTAGCATTTCCAAGGACATTTCCAACTTTTCAGAAGGGATTGTCAACTTCTCCGAGGACATTTCCAATTTCTTGAGCAGTGGTTGAGGAAAAGTCAATGACTGGGAGTGTGGCGTCACAGACTGAGCAGGGCGGACCCACAGCACCGACAAGGCCGAGTCATCCTTGGGCAATTCCGCCAAAGAGAGCGGAACGGCAGGGGCCTTTTTCAAAGGAATTAGGTCCGGCAACGAAGACAGGTAGATGGAGGAAATGTCGGCCAAGGTTCCGGGAGCCAGCCTGGAACAGGGAACGGATTTGTGAGATAGCGAGGATTGCGAGGACGCAGGGGCAACATCAGGGGGGAAGTGATTTTCCACGGCCAAAGTAATAGTAGTCATTGAAAAGAGGGTGGAAGTAAAGGGGGTAAAAGGGATGAGATGAAGGGGGATGAATGGAGATGAATGGAAGCTGAAATGGAAGGTGAATGGAAGAAAACGGAAGACAAACTAGGTGAAAAGGAGACAAAAAAACAAAAGCAATCGAGCTTTTGCGTCGTTGAGAAGACCGCGGGTCAGGCCAAACAAGAAATAAAAAGACACAAAGCAAAAATGCAATGAACCCACACACTGACTAAAAAAAAGGCGTGGCGCGTGCCAAGGAGTAGGGGAGGTGTGGATACTTAAATAGTGGTTGGTGGCCTGGTTTTCCAGAATTTTGGGTTTCTGCAGCTGCAAGTGCATGCGCTCCGTGTGCAGGGGGAGGCATATAGTCCCCCCGTCATGCATGATCGCAGGGTGGGGCAATCATGGGGCGGCAACCGGGGTTGTGGGGGGTAAATCACCAGGGAAGCGATTTGGGGAAGGAAAAACAGAAAAAACGGGGGCCTGCACATGGAACACACCAAAGTTTGGCCGAGGTGTCTAATCATTTTCCCTTTGGCCCTCTTTTCTGGAGCGGATTTGCACTAAATCACACCCCACGGGCAAGCCGGCACGGAGCAATTAGTGCAGCATGTGGGAAGTTTTTTCGAGGTATGTGCAGTCGCGCGCTGCAATCGGAGTCCGAATCGCGTTTCGGGCTTCATCCAGAAGAACGAAGAACGCGCAATTGCTAGGGGGCCCAAAAGGAACATTCAGCACTCAGACTGATCTACATTAGGAAGTAAAGTTTGATCTCTAGTATTTGGAGGAAAAACAAAGCCCAATGCGGCGGTGTGCATGCCAGAGAGCGGCACGTGATACATCTTCTTTTAACAGTTCGTAATATTACTAAGCATCTCATATGGCCTGACTAATGGTTAGTCAGAAACTGCGGATGCCAAGTCCGACACTCATCAAGAAAACACAACCAGCCTAACTACGAGATCAACCGAACCAACTTAGACCAACTTAGACCTACAGACACCGAAATCTTACTTCATCACCTCATCGCCACTAACAAAATCACCACTAACAAAATCACCACTAACAATGAACACCACTAACAATGAACACCAACTATGACCAATAACTACAATAATAGAATATACTAGTACATAGACTATGATACGTGACCATGAACATGGCTATGGAAACAACATGAACAAACCACATGTTATAACGACACCAGGAGATCTTAATATGGAACTCTGAGGATGACTCGGACAATTCAACTCTATTTCTTCTCCACTGTCTCCCACTTCATTCCATGCATACTCGAGCCCTTCCCAAGACAATGCTCGCAGACGGCACCCAACAGATGCCATCGCGCACCAGCGCGCTATCATTATCCCACTTTACTTTCTTCTCTATTCCACCCTACTCCTTACACTCATTAGCAAATAAATAGCGTAAACACGCCAACTACCAAAACACACTACCAAAACACACCACCAAAACACACCACCAAAACACACCACCAAAACACACCACCAAAATACACCAAGATACCAAAGTACATTTAAATCACACCAAAAATTCCAAAATAGTTTTGAATTACACCAAAAATGTACGAAAATAAATTTGATTTACACCAAAAAATACCAAAATACATTTAAATTACACCAAAAATATACCAAAAATATACCAAAAAATGCACCGAGAATACACCACCAAAATACACCACTACGTTCATTAAAACCCCTAAGATTACACATTTGTGGAGTCCTTTTTAAAAAAAATTCCTTACATATATTCTATTCCACTCAATCACTTACTTTACGTTTTATTTTATTTATTTTATTTGGTCATCTGTTGTGTGGCTCTTTATCCTTTTTTCCCCTTTTTTTTTGGTATCTCGCTCTATTGTTCTGTCATCCATGCCTTCGGGTCTTATCGAGGTTAGGCGCTATACATTGCGCGGTAAATCAGGCCGAGCGTAGTTCCGTGCGGACATGTTGGGTTTTTAACCGCACCCCCCCCCCCCCCCCCCCTCCTTCCTCATACCAGCCTCTGTCATACGCATTCCCATTAATCCCTATACCCTTTCCACCACTCCCTACTCCAATAATACTGCAATTTTTTATTAACTCCAGTAATACTTGAATTCTCTATTACCTCCACTAAATTTCTCTTCAATATGACAATAGATCTATACTCTAGTATTGTCTCTATCCAAGTTTTACACTGACTACTTTTATGCTGTCACTCACACACTCTCTCACTGTCGTACTCTATAACTTATACTCTTTCCTCCATAGTCTTCTTCTGTTCTCTAGACCTGTACTGTCTGTACCCCACACCGCATACCCCATACTCTAATCTCTACGCCTCTCCCTACATTCCATCTACCTCCTGTCATGATCCATTTCTATTCTGCATACATGCTGGCATGGAACACTGGGTTTATACATCTTAACGCGTCCGTGTCCCCGCATCCGTAATGTCCGTTGACATCGCGCACCAAAGTCTTCCTGATAACGTCCCAGCATGTCGAAGTTTCAGCCAAGCTGAAAACCGGCCAAGGGGAAAACATCGGCCATATTAGCCACACTGACCGAGATGGCCACACTCTAACCGAGATGACCAAACACTGGTTACTAGTCAACACTGGCGCTTTTCGCCATCCCATCTCTAGTAAATCTATCTAAACCTTTGACTTCTAACCATCAAACTTCTAACCATCAAACTTCTAACCATCAAACTTCTAACCATCAAACTTCTAACTCTCAAACCTCCAACCATTGATCTCCAACCAGATCTCTAACCTTTGATCATTGGAACGTCTGGCCCTGACTCTCTAATGACTCACTATTAGTCGATCGAGTCTGCGTCTGGTGGTGGCGCTGCTGCATGCACCAGAAGCCGCTCCATAATACTGGACGGAGCAATGCCGGCCAAACTGCAGTTATCATCCAAACTGCGTCTTCGAGCTCTGCGGGATGAACTTGCAAGAGTAACGATCGACTCGCTATCGCGCTCTCTCTCGCGCTCTCGGTCATTGCGTCCTTGGCCTGGTGTGCTTGGAGTCGCTGATAAATAACCACTGGGGGCGAGCGATGTTTCGGCTGTAGAGGCGACGGCAGAAACACTCTCGTGTGCAACGTCCCCACTCAAAACCGATGGCGGGTTTGTAGTGGAAGTGTGAGAAATCACCAGCTTCAAAGGCGTCGTGCTGACGTTGTCGGATAGCATAGACACTGACTCCTCGTCGCTGAACTCGTGAGTACGTTTCGTGGGGCCAAACTTGTGGCCCTGTCCATGTTCAGTGTTCTGCTGTTCGTTCTGGTTCTCTCCCTGATTCTGTCCATTTTGTTGTGCTTGGTTCTCTCCATTTTGGCGTTGAGTGTTTGGTTGCCCATTCTGACGTTCAGTCTGATGTCCATTACTTTCAGAATGGCGTTCAGTATGGCGATGTTGTCCAGAGGCCTGGTTTCCATTGTGATGTCCATTGTGATGTCCATTCTGGGTTCCATTATGTCCACTTTGGGTTCCATTTTGTTGTCCATTTTGGGCTCCATTCTGTTGTCCGTTCTGTTGTCCATTCTGCTGGTGTTTAATCTGCTGGCGCAGTTCGATATTGTGTTGGTGTGGAGGCCCACGCATGCCTGCCACGGTATTTCTATTTTGCCCCTGGACTAGCCGCTTCACCCAGCTGAAGCGGCTGCGTGTGTTGGGCTTGTCGGAGATGTCGTAAATGACTTCTGAAGGTTAGTAGAGTTGGGAAGAAAGGAGGGGAATGCGAAGAACATACCTGGCGCTGTTTCTAGCATGTTGCTGTTGCTTGAGGGGGGTTTCAGATACAGTATTGTTGCGGGACGATGTGTGGATGATATGAAACCTGTTGCAGTATTTGCTCTGTAGAGTAGTGACTTTTGGCGTGGAGTAGGAAGCTGGCTCCAGAATCACGCGAGGTTATATACCAGTTCGGGTGCACTCCGGGCGCGGCTGGTCGTTTTGTGTGCAGTACGGTCCATGTCAAAGGTGCACGGGTGCAGTACACCCGAATCAGTCCACTATTTCACCAGTGTCTAATTTATTGGTACTCTAAAGATGTTGTAGATCATTTTGTACGAGTTCAGAAAAAAATCATTGAAAGGAAGAAAGTGGTCATGGTGTATTTAGGTCAATATGTGCATGAATAGTTGTGCAGATAAAGCATCCATTGCCTATACACTACCTCCAAGAATTATTAGAGTTTCAACTAAGTGATCAGGCGATAATTACCTAAGCATTAGGCAAATACTGGACAAATATTGGACAATGCATTGGACAAGAGTGTTTTGGACAGAACATTAGACGAGTGCTATGGACAAAAGCATCCGACGATGAAAGCATACTATTTGTCTAATCAATGATAAGTCAGACCTACCGATTTGGGACGCTCATTCAAATTCTAATATCAGGGTGTCACCCAATACAGTAACCATCAATTGGCCAGGCCATCTACTTACAAATAGCTTGTAGTGGATTTTACAAGCTGATCCATCGATTATGTATAGTTCCAATGCGACTTATCAGCTACTACTGAGATAATAGCAGGCAAAATTTTACTTCTGTATCAAAAGTGTAAATGAAAAACAATGGATTAGTTAAAGAACCATCAGAAGAGGCTAATAAACTATAAAACAGCTAATGAAAGTGGACGGAGAAGGTACCAGAGGATTTAGAGGACAAGCCTGAGTACCCTCTATTTTTTGAAAAGCAACTATAATAGTACAATATTATAGGGTTTATAGTTCTGGGGAAACTCAATTACTACTTCAGTTCAGGTATAGATCACATGAAACTCTTAGTATCGTATATTGGTGTAGAAAGGCTCAGCAGACACCTCAATGCACGTTAGTTCCCTCCCAGAAGCCTGATTAGTCTTTTAAGGGATGACTTCTTGATGAGCTAAAAAACAAAGAACCTATGACACAATAGCAATAGAAGTAATGTGGCTTGGGACTGCGGTTTTAATGTGTGCGCATTGTATGGCGCATTATTCTGCACTATTGTATTACCAGTCTCAGTCCCAAGAGCCATAAATTTAAGTCGAGGAGGTAAGTTTGTGGGAATAGAAGTTATTTATCTCTCTCTTTGTTTTGGGCCTCGAATTTGTAGGAAATTTCTGCTAAATAAATAGTAATATATAGATCCACAGTGTACACCAAGATAGAACAACAATAAAGTAGACAATGAAGTAGACAATGAAGTAGACAATAGATTAAGACAATGGACTAAAGTAGAACAATAGATTAAAGTAGAACATTCTAATTGTATCACAGAGAAGGATAAGCGAAAGAACGAAATCAAGGCGCCAAAGATGGTGGATTGAAATATGCCACTGCGAGTAGTGAGTGACTGCGGACATGGAGTAACTGCGGACATGGAGTGACTGCGAAAGACTCAAGCATTTCCACAATATACTAAAGCAACTACATTTCTCTATGCACCAAAAAAATGAGCTTGCCCAAGAAAACAAGTGGAAAGTGGTTTTTGTGTTTTCAAGTCTAGATGCAGTATTAATACTGCTGAACCTTCTAAGAAAACTTTAAGTGAATCCAATGAGGAGATAGGGGAGAAAGGGAAGATCGCACCCACCATACGCACCCACCATACAATAGATTACTCAAGAATACACAAAAAAATATCCCTCTACCTGATAAAACTATAGTCAAGACTATTAGTAATAATATTATTTAGAAGTAAATTATTGGCCAGTTCGAATATTATTTTGACAAGAAGAGCTCTGTGTCTTCAATTGCTATACATTGACGTATTGCTTGAGTCTATAAGTGCACCTTACATGGGCATTCGCAGCACTATATGCGCACCCCTCATGACCTCAAGCATGCTCTTATAAATAACTTCTACAAAAGTTTCTCCAATAGTCTCCAATAATCTCCAATAATCTCCAATAGTCTCCAATAGTCTCCAATAGTCTCCAATAGTCTCCAATAGTCTCCATTATTCTCTGACTGTATTTCCAAACCTACGTATATATCTGTGTCCAGTGTCTTCTTCTTCCTTACTCTTTCTATATATGTAACTCTATTTTGTTTTCATTAACCGAATGACCATTGACCCCTATATTTCATAAGTCAATGCTCTACCCCCTTTGTAATTACTGACTGCAGTTAGTTTTATGCAGTTAGTTTTATACTGCGTTCTAAAGTACTAGAGTATAATTACTGGAGTGGTTGACTGCAGTGAGAAGGGATCATCATTCTAATAATCCAAGATATGATGAGGCTGACTTCATACATCCCACTCTCAAACCTCTCTATTATCGAAACTGCCTCAGCTTTGGTGCCTTTGAATATTACATAAAGCTCGTGGAAACATAAGTACAAGTAACCTCTATTCTCACTTACTTGGTTCTAATCTTACCCACTAAAGGTGTTCCAATATACACTCATTTACGAAAGACCTCATGTGAGTGTTTTTTTCAGTCCATTAATACTCAGTCTATAAATCCATATCTCTAAAGGTTGGTCTTGCTGCAGCAAGTGCTGGTGTTGTTCTTCAAAACACCCTCTTGTTGCAACGAGGACTTGTTGAAAGAGTTAACCGATTGAGGGTAGTCCAAAGCTGGATTTCTCTCGAAAAAGTTGGCAGGAGAGAGGTGGATATTGTGTGTTTCCACTGGCATCACTGGGAAGTCCTCCACCTTAGGAATGTGCGTGAAGCCCATGGTGGCCCACACCACAATGTCCTCGTTTCTGACTGGCTCCTTGTCCTTGACCCACTCGGCAAGACCGGTATCGCACTTGGACTGGTTGGTGAACTCGCCGGCTGCAAAAAGCTGGTGGTCGTGGTACTTGGTCACCCAAAGTTGCTGTGTGGAGTAGAGTGCTCTCTTGGCGTTGAAAGAGTCCTTGTCGGCCAAAAGCATCTGCTTGGCTGGCATCATAATCTTGTATCCCACAGGCAGCTTGGAGACTGGGTTGATCTTCTTCTCGTTGACAATCTTGTAGGTTCTGTTGGTGAAAGGAGATTGCTCAACATAGCCTGCGTTGTCCAAGTAAGATTTCTTGGTGATAAAACCGGTGCCGTATGGGTTCAACTCGTCCTTTGGCATGATCTCGGTGTCCTCGTAAAGAACCGAGTTGTTGTGGCCATCGATGGCTGGATCGATTCTGAACGAAAGAATGTGCTGGTGGTATGCAGCCATAACGTTAGGACCAACCACAGTGCCCCATGGAACAGTCACACCTTCGTCAATAGGCATGGTCGACAAGATACCGGTGGCACGAACCTCGATGTCGATGATACCGTCGTTGGTGAACTTCAAGTTGATGATGTACTCGTAGTTGGCCACGGTAGCAATGGTCTGCACCACAAACTCTCTCTTTCTGGCAATGACTGCGTGTTCCGTCCGGTAGTTCATGTGCTTGTACAAGATACCGGCATCCTGCTCGTGCATACAAACAGTGTTTGGAATGACCTTCGGCTCTCCTGCAGCATTGATGGTTCTGCCGTCCATGTACTTGATGACTCCAAGGCAGTCGCATCCAAGCTTCAAGGGGTTACCGTTGACACCAAAACCACAGTCACCCAAATCGAAGGCCTGTTTTCTGTGGTATGGAGCTCTTGGATCTCCGTAAGGTACCGTCATCTCAGACAACGAGAGCCTGTATAAAATTTGTCTTCCCTTGAACCAAGCATCGTACACGGCGAAACCTTCTCTGGCAGTAGTGGCCACACGGAACTCCCATCCGAGCCACTTCACCTTGGAACCCTCGGTGGTAAAAGAAGCACCCTCTGGTTGCTCCACAATAAGAGGTTTTGGCACTCTCATGATGGTCTCGCCGTTCAAGTCTGGGTGGTACTCCACACCTGGCACCTGGTGCCAAGGAGCAGTGGCCGTGGTGGTGGCATCGTATCCTCCAGGCAAGAAGTCGATTCTGACAAACTTCTTGGTGTAGGCCTCGAACACAGGCGAGAACTTCAATGGCAACGAGTAGTGGTTGGACTCGGGGTGTCCATCGTTGGCCAACACATACATGAAGAATTGTACCAAAGGTCTGGTCTCGTTGGCATCGTCGGTGGCATAGATCCAGGGGTCGTTTCTGACTGTGAAACCCTTTGGCAACTTCAACTTCTCAATCTCAGCAACGACTTCGGGGTAGTTGTTACAGTAGTCTTCCCAGATCATCATGTCATCTGGCAAGAAGGGACCCACCACGCCCTTTGGCAACTGCGTCTTGGTGATGATGTGGCCAGCACTAACATTCACAAGAGCCTTATTGAAGGTAGTGGTGTTGGTGTAGTAGTAGGCGTAGAGGACTCTAGGGATAGAGAATAATTCGCCACCGGCTCTTTCGAGCTCCAAGTATCTCTTCATGTCTTTCTTTGGAGGATCCAATCTGTCAATCTGAACAAAGTGCACCTCGGCAGAGGCGGGGTAGGCATCCTTGACGAGCTTGGATGCCAATCTGATTTCGGAGTCCGTAGCAGAGTCGAAGGGGTGGAGAGACATAGTTAAGTGGGGAGAGGAAAAGCCACTGGAGGGAGGATGTCGCTCTTATATAGGCTCTGGGGTAATGGGACAAGGCACTTTGAAATCAGCCGAGCGTGATGGACCTGCCTAATGCGGAGAGTGGATGCGGTATCGAGGTTTCGACCTGCCCGATCCGGCTGCGCGTTTGCATTCATTTTGCTCGCACCCACCTCGTTCGCGGTGCTCGCGGTCTCCAGCGTATTCCGTGAATATTCCGTTTAATGCTGCTTTAGCCTCACCTACACTTTCCTAGATAAAAAAGCCGTGTTTCAAGGTTTTGCATAAAGCGCAATTTACTTCAGGCCTGATCGCGGAACTTAGTTGAGTCACCTGGCCTTGCGTCTCCACCAGATACATGAGCTACTGGAAGAAACAAATCTATATACTACTAAATCTAAACCTAAATACTAGATGTAAGCTTAAACCGAGAAATATACGTCGAGAAGTACAAGCCGAGGACTATACCCCGAGAGTATATGCCGAGGAATATAGGTGTAATTTCAACCAAACACTATGTTTCCAGATCCGAATTTTCGGAGGATGAGCTGAATTTTCGGAGGACAACTTAAAATTTCTTTGGACGGTGGTTTCGTGCCTGGAGATTGTGTGGAAAATATTCACGTGATCTTCAGGTGGCTGGTTGTGAGCCCTGTGCAACCCCAGCCCTCCAAGCCCATTAATTAGGCCACGTATCTGCTCCATGCCACAATGGAAATGGAAATTTACGGTCGTGATGTGGGAATATTTATTATTGCTCTGGTAGTAATGGAGATTCATATATCTTGTTATGTAGTGTATGTAATGTGTGTATATGAGCTGGGCACTTGTCAGGCCACTAGACCTTGAGAACCTCGGTCCTGTACCCAACCCTACTCTCCCCAAAATCCCCAAAACCCCCATCTCCATCCCACATTCATCCACACATATATCCTGATTCTCTCTATCACAAGCATACATATTAAAGAGTACTAAAATATAGTTTGGCTTTTTAGGTATAATTCTGGTTCTAGTAATTGAGGTATACTGTATCCTGTACTCTGTTCTCTGTACTCTGTACAGTGTTTTTCAAAACTATTCAAACCAATGCGACTTAACATTTCAAACTACACTAGTAAAATTTAACAAACCAATAATTCAGAAAGTTTCGTAACCCCTCACAAGTTGTTGTATACAGGATATCAAAGAAACCAGTTTAATTCCGTCCGTTTTGACCCTTGATTGGTACTGCAAGACCCCCAAATGCAGTACATATGAGGCCACCCTCCAAATTTAAGGTTTCAGAATATTGACTTCTAGTGAAAGTTAGTGTGAGACATTACGCCATTTGGTTTAAAAGACTCTGCGAAGGGGTACAACACTTCTGGAGTTCTTTGTTTGTATAATTTCACTAGTGTGGTTCGAAACATTTTGTCGTTTTGAGAAACACTGTATAAAGGTTCTAGAATTTCTGGTGCAGTTAATTTTCGGTGGATTCCTCTGTGAAACACCTCATACACAGGAGTTCTTTCCGGCACAATTCCATGGCGATGAATGGCTATATTTGTTTTTAGTTACTCTATAGTTTATAGTGTTCCTGGGTAGAGTCGCACCTTCAGTCTTTCATGATGGTTTTTACAGTTTCGCATAGAGATAGTCATGCTCACCAAAATGCACCACCCGTATTGATCTCAGAGGAATTAAAAGCACAAGAAAAAATTCATTTTACCAGAAAAGTACATTTTCTTTGTTAAAATATCATAACACCTATTCAAATACTAATATACCCAATTGCCAGAGCTTTGTCTATGCTAATGCTAAGTTTGTACCAACAGTCTAAAAATATACAATGCCAAGTATGTAAACATGATACAAGTGCCGTCAGATCCGCTCTGGGTAGTGCCCCCATAGAGGTATTATGAAGCCTACGCAGTCTGTCTAACAATGGTCATTCCATAACGCCATGTCCTCAGCCACCATGGTACGAAGAACCAGAGTGGAATGTGATGAACTCGAGGTACCAGGATGAATGTGAACAGTTCTCCTAGTCGCATTTAGGGAAAACTGGTTGACTAGGCCACCCTGTGTTCAACTACTTCAGTTGCTCGTTTCTCTCGTTTGAGGAATCATAAACGAACAGAAGTAACTTAGTACAACAACGTTTCACAAGAATCTAACAAATACCGATTACTACTTTTTTTCTGGGAGTATTAAAAAAGATCAGTACTACTAAATTTGTACTTTTCCATCTATATAGTATTCCCTGACACTCTGGTCTTTCACAAACACTATGAATCTTATAGATTCTTTATTGACCAAAATCTTTTAGTGTTAGAGACTTCACAATGCACTTTTAATACATTTCTTGAATCTGGCTCATTCAGTGTATTATGTCAGTGGATAGTAAACTAGACTGAGGATTCCTATAGATATACATAATGGAGAGCATGGATTTTATTATTGGATCTGGTAGTTACAAGAGTCTCTTTGATAAGTTTATAACACTATATACATATTTAGATCCAATATGGGCAGCGCACTACCCATAAAGGGATTAAGCTCTCGTGCCCTGTCCATCAGCTAGCCGGCTACTCTGATCGGCACAACCAGGCCAATATATACGGCCGGCTTCACTTCAAAAGTGACAGTTCAAGCCTAGCTTGCCAGATTCGTGACCAATAGAATCGAGTTTCTTCGGCTCGGTTTCCCAGACCCAATTTCTTGAGCCAATTCGTCCGGTCTAGGTCTTTTTAATTGCTTTCTTTCAGAATACTTGAAGAGGTCTCCTTGAGGAATCAAAACGAAATGGTAACTATTAGGCATCAAATGGGCTAACAAAAATCTAACAATTCATTACTATAATAAATAGACTTTGAAGAGGTTTAGATAAAGACTAATGGATGAAGAATATGAATGAGACTTGTGTTATTTTGACAGAATCCATTTTTTTAGTGCTTAGGATTAGTTAAGCTTTGTGTGGTTAAGTGGTCTACAACTGTTGACATCTTGATAGGTATACTAAGCTAAAGATGTATAGCTATTATACGTGAGAAGCTAAGTGATGGCCTGAGTTTCTAGTACTTTCACTTTTCTAACCCATTTCATCTGATCTACTATTCCTGAAAATCCAAAATTCATCAAGTGGGTTTGGTCGACTCTTACTAAGGTACGGTATATGACACTACAGCTCCACATACATAACAGTGCACCCATCTGAAAGCACTACATTACTTGATTTAGAGTTTACTTAAACGCAGATCTCTGTTACAAGAGAGTAGACTAAATATTTAAGACTAGTGTGGTGTACTAATATGCTTTTAAGTGTGCATTGTATGCATGGTGTACTCTAGTATGCAAGGTATATCTATAGACTATGCATGTAACTAAATTGGAACTATCGATGATTTCAAAAATCAATATAAGTTTCAAAATCATATGTTAAGATGGAAGTGCAATACTCGTACATATTTGGCCATGTGTTGCGGAATAAACCTTCGAGCATTCGCTCTCTATATATACTCTATACTACAATGCGGGCACCAGTGACGTCATGCTGCGGGCATAGTAATTGTCGAGCACTTGCTATGAAAGTCGTGTCTTGGCTATAAGGACATGTGATCAAGGTAGAGTCAAAGACCCTAACACCCTTGTTTCAGCAATGTAGACCATAGACATTTGGTAGGTCATAGACTTGGCTCAGTGTTCTGCTTTGACCCTATGCTTCATGCAGGAAAACGTACATTTGCGTAACTCTAGTATCTTCAACCTGACTTCTCTTTCTCGATGGTAGCCATAGAAGTAGATACAACGACTTGAAGAGGAGTATAGTAGATATCGAACTATCTAGTATAAGTTTTTAGTGGAGTAGAGTTGGTGGGGTACGGTACTAGGACTGCGGGGTCTAATACTATGACGCACGGGCTTCGCGCATGTGCTCTCCACCTGCTTAATCAGCTGCCCAATCAGACATGGCCAAGCGAGAGCTAGAACTGTAGAGCTTAACAGTCAAACATTCAAACAGTCAAGCATCTGACCATCAAAATATCTCTAAAATATCTTCAAATTAATCTGGCTGTCTACAGAGGCCTAGAATAGTGTCCGTTATAATATACAGAAGTGCAACCCAATTCGTGATGCATGCGAACCATGCTTATAAGTCATGAGCCATGGTTCCAAAAGTTTATTTGGTCATGGGAGAGCCGGAGCGGACCTTGGTATGAGGATTGACGATCTCAATAGGCTTCCTGATTCTTGGGGTCAGAGGCGCCTGGGTCACGCTCAGGCCCAAGGAAGAAGTATCCAGGTCCATCAAAGCCGTGGGCGAAAAGACCAGTGCAGTATAGGGGTTGAATTTCTTCAACGAGCCGCACCCGCTGAGGTAATCCGGGATATCGGGGCAGAACTCAAGGTCGTCCTCAGCATCAAACGACTTGGAGAGGTAATACCTCAAGCGGGGGTTGTGCAACGCATAGTTGTAGCTGGAGGAGGAGGTGGAAGATGAGGCCGACGATAACCCATTATAATGGGCGTTGACGAACGTGGGTGAGGTGTTTAGCTGTGAGTTGGGCAGCGAGGGCGAGTACTGGTAACTATTATACATGTAAGGATTAGCCATGGTGGGGTCTTTGTTAGCATATGATCGAGGACAGGGCTATGAGAAGTCTAAATAGGTAGCTGTGTTTTGGTTCAACGGTTTCTATGGACAAGGCGAGTCTGGCTGTGTTGGGAAAGTGTGGTTGTTGGGCAAGTCGAGGAGGGGTGAGGAAAGTATATGGGGTGATGAAGGGGGTGTATATACAACAAGCGCAGTTTTGGGCTTTGCGGGGATTATTTATATGTTTCTAAAGCGGGATTAGTAAGGGGTAGTGTTTTTGTGGATTTGGAGTTCTGTAGTATATAGGAGGGGTTTATAGGAAAACATGGGGCGGAGTGATTAAAGACGATTGCGCATGTGTGCATGCAGGCCACATGATCACCCGAACCCGCTTACATGCAAGCCTCTCGATAAGCGCATACCGGACTCCTACATTCTAGCCTATTTCCATGCATCTACGTCCACACAGCAGGAATAATTTAGTACGGGTACTTAAGGGTTCGGAGAGGTTAAGAATACTTGGTTAAGTCTTTTAAGGGGTTGGTTGGCAATTAGGGAACTCAAATGGCGCGGTCCGTAGGTTCAGGTTACGATGGGTGGGTCAGGTGATCCAACGGTTATGAGCCACATATCTTATAGTAGAGCGTGGATTACACTGTAATCAGCCCAAAAAGTCAGGCAAAAAAAGGTAACTTGGAGTAGGTGATTTGGAGCAGTTGATAATGGAGGATCGGGATTTGGGAGGGTGATCTGGATCACAGGGCTAGTTGGGCTGATCCCATTGGTGAGAGTTCTTGTAGATCTATGAGTGTGTGACGTAGTCGCAGTGCGGCCAGCCCAATGACACTCAGTAATTGACACTCAGTAATACTGGGAATACTTCAGTAGAAATCATTGAAGATAATTGGGCAAAATTTGAGTATTAGTTATGAGAGATTTTATTGGTAGTTGCATCCATTTATGACTCAGAAACCGTATACGGATTACTGCTCATGCTTTAAAGGACGGATACAGTACCAAGGAGCAATATTCGGGGCAAAGAACATTGGATATCCCAGCAAGTCGTTATAACAGAAGTTGGTGAAAAGGTGTAGTGGCCAACAAATGCATTAGTAGAGTGGTCTAGTAGTGGTCTAGTAGTGGTGGTCTAGTAGTGGTGTAATTAATAGTATACAAGTTTTTCAAACCTCATAAAAAGTTACTAACTTGAATGGTTTAGAGTTATATGGTAAAATATTCATGAAAAAAATCAGGTGGTTATGGTGGTTATGATGAAATTTATAGTATTTTTTGGTATATGCGCCCCTTACATAATATTTATTAGGATCTGATACAACACTACACTATAGTCTTCTATGATAATCTAATACAAACTAGTACTACTAATCAAGTAGTAGTTTAGTTATAGAGTAATAGAGTCATCAATAATAGAACAGGGCTGGTTCTGTGAGGTTCTTGTTAGCACGTTTTACACTTATTTGATACTATATCCGTTGATAATTCCTTCAAGTCATGAATCTGAGAGGCTTATTTAGTGTTTTGAAGATAAAAAGTGGCTTCGAACAACTCTTCATCAGACATAAGCGGTGATTGTTTTAGCTCAATGGGCTTCTTCAATGTCCACCGTTAGGAGCAGACGGCTTACGCTTCGTAATACTTCTTTTGGTAGAGCCCGACATACAGTGGATCTAACTGAGGTAGTAATACTGGTTCAGGTAGTGTTCCGTATTTCAGTGATGGTGATTTTGTAATTGCAGTATATTTACAGAATACCTCTCCAAGTAGTACTACTAGTAATAGTTTAATAGTAGCTCAGTAGTACTTGAAAAGAGTATTGCAGTAATCAGTTCCAAGTAGTAGTCCATAGTGGTAGTCAATTCTCTAGTAGTGGTACAGTATAATTTAGGTAGTAAGCGAGTGATGGTAGTACAATAATAGTTCACAGTGTATTATGTTGCTAATTTCCACCAGTCAGTTCAAACAAGTCTTCATTGATTGTATGGATTAGTTATTTCGCTAACGTATGGTATGGATTTACCAAGTGCAGTACATAGGACTAGAGTATAGTGATGTGTAGTGACGCATTCTATGGACCCCAAAGCTCATGGTTTTACATGAGGATTTACAGGGAACTTGTATTGGTGAGGGACTCAGACAAGGCTCAGAATCGGCCACGAAGCAAGGGCTGTACTAGTCCACGGAAACACTGTAGACGGAGAGTCTACACACAGAGACTCTTCTCCAAGTACAGTAAAGCAATTATCAGCCAGATAGCCAGAAATACTTATATTTCCCTAAAAACAAATATAAATGAAATACATCCCGCTGGATTGTAGTGTCACTTTTTCTTTAGAATGTGTGTAAGTATTGTGTCCTCAGGAGATCTAGTGCTTTATTACTAGGAGGTCTGTATAGCAGTCTTAAAGCTACGAAAAAACAACAACCAGATTGTTGGTCAGATGGTTAGTCAGATACAGTTTCATACAAAAGTCATATGGTAGGGAGTCATGCATTTTGTACGGGCTGTTTAAGAAGCTCTTCTCTCTCTGGAAAGCAAGAAACCCCTCAGCCCAGACTAAACATAAGCAATACTTAGGAAATAATACCTTCAGCTATTATTCCTTACTGCTATTCCTGAGATATTATACGACATTAAGAAGCTTTTAACGACTAGTCTATGGCACTTTTGTGAGCGTAAAGCTGTATTGTAGGCCTTTAGCAGAGATAACTAACTGAAAGTCACACAGAGTAAGCCTAGTGAAACTCCAATGAAATAAGTATTACTCTTCTACCAACACTGGGAAAGCTTTAAAAATCAAAGTATCGAAACAAGTGACAAAAATTATAGTTTCATAAAGTTCTCTCCTGCACATAACCCGATTTCAAAGAATGTCTCTTATTGGATCTACCCAAAAAAAAAATAGTGTTTAAGTATGTTACTTCTTTGGATGAGTGCAACCTAGACTCCATTAATGGAGCTATTTTTAGAGAGTGTTGTGATATGAGGAGCATATTCTCTCAATTCCCTGACCAGCTAACCATTGGAGCTCAACTGGTTTACAGACTTTCAAGAATTACTTGCTGCTTGCACGAATTCACCATATCTTTCAAAAGAGAAAATGCATTCATATTCTTTCTCTCTAAGGACATTCAACTTGTACCTCTTAGGACTGTATACTGAGTATATTGTTAGCGTAATATCTTCTGGATCAGAAAACGTCAAGAGGGATCTTTAGCCAAGTAGACTCTCACAATCTCAATAATGGATCCACGAGGCCCCAATGCACGATATTATTGGTTCTATTAAAGAAATGAATTACTTTCTCACAGCGCTCCTGCATACAAGACATTCCCACTAACACCACCTGCCACTTTACCGTGGAGTTATCAAAGTTTGGGCTGTAAGAATTTTTGATATGGTCATTTTATTGATACACTTAAAGAAAAGGGTGGTCCAGATTTTTTGTGACGCTGAAACTAATGGCTATGACCTACTGAGTGCATTACAGTGGGTCTAACAATAAGAGTCTAATACAATAGCCCAGACCCATTGTAGTTGTAACCACCTTTTTTTCCCCGATTTCTCCGAGAAAAAATTTCGGACTTACACAAATCTTTTTCCATCTCTCCCTATCTCCACTGCAATGTTCTTGGCGAAATCAACCATGGTCTTCATGTGTTCCGAGCCTGCACCCGCAGCACCAGATTATAAGACCACTCCAGGTAACATAGACCCACAAAAAAAATACGAAATCCGTAAAGATTCAAAAACTTTAAAGCACGACATATTAATACAAAATAGGAAATACGCGTGGAAAAGGAATGGAGTTATGGGGTGTAGAGCTATGATGAGTGGATGCGGCATGGCTGCGATGCATACTGATGACATGAGGACGCAGCTCATGGTATCTCTGGACACATGCGACAGTACTGCAACTTTTCTTTGGATCTGGTCTTTGGTATGTAGACTGGTTTAAAAAACCGGGGACGGGCCGTCGCCCTTTGGGACATTCCTTCATGTACCCATTGTCATGGCCCAAACAGGCAATCAGCTTCCGTTGGGTATCTTTGTCCAGCGCTCCTACGCTAAATGGCTACACCACCAAACCCAACGTTACCATGCCGTTTTCTTTTAGCAGGCACAAGAGCTGGCGGCCCCAAATCGCCTTGCCGGCACTGCATACGACCCGGGAGTACGAATGCCTTGAGCTCTCGTCTGGATTGAAGTGTATTCTTATCAACGATGCCTCTTCGCATATGATCTCCGCAGCGATGGCCATCGGAGCTGGCTCGTACCTGGACCCGCAGGTTATGGGCTTGGCCCATCTCTGTGAACATATAGTGTGTATGGGTGAAAAACTGGTACAGCTCCAGAATATGCTTATGGCTTGTGGTGGTTCTTTTAGTGCTTCTACCGGCGCGGACCAGACCACCTTTGGCTTTGAAATCTCTACGTTTGCCCATGAACTGGCGGGAAAGGAGCAGTTCTTATTGGACCTGGCACTCCCTATGTTTGCCAGTTTATTGAAGAGTCCCCGGATCTCCAGCTCCATGGTGACCAAGCAGATTGGTTTCGTGGACGATGAGCATAATATGAACAAGTCCGATATGGAAAAAATGCTCTGGCACGGCTTGCGTCTCTTGAGCAGTGGCCAGCACCCGTTCAGCCGCTTTTCCACGGGTAACAAGGCCACATTGGCCGGTGTTCTGGGCTTGAAGCGTATGATCTCCGACCACCATGCTCGTGCTTTCTTACCGGCCAATAGTGCACTTGTGATCAAGGGTCCCCAGTCCATCAACCACCTTCGAAAAGCCCTTCTATGTGCATATGGAGACCTTCCTTATGTGGCATATCCTGAGCTGAAGCCTTTACAAAACGATATCTTTCTGGAGGCAGACGCTAACTGCATGTTCATCAAATGTGGGACTCGCAAAATCAGACTCTGCTATTCCATGAGAAAAGGCTCGCTCAAAGTGCCTGCTACCGTGCAAAGCATTTTGACATATGTGTTGGGCGACGAGTCCCAAACCTCTTTGTGTCATTACTTAAGATACTCCAAACACTACATCGAACGCTTATATGCATATACGCAAAAGGTGTCTCAAGACGATACGTTCTTTATTCTTGCTTTTGAATGCACCGAGATTGGCATGTACAGGCTCAAAGACTTGTTGGCTGTTGTATTTCACTATATCGAGGAAGTCATGGGGAAATTGACCGAGTCTACATGGAGCCGTGTGGCTCATGAGTACGTGGAAATTGATGAGTACCTCTTCATGACCAGTCTGGGCAATGAGGACGGCCAAGAGGTGGCTCTGTATGCAGAGAACCTCCAGATGGGCCTAGGATTTCTCCGTGGAGACTGGGACCCGTCATGCCTTGTCCAACAAAGCTTTAGGTTCTTTTTGAGCAAGTTTTTTGATAGGTCACTGCTCAAACTTCAGATCTGCGACTCCAATCCGAGAGTACTCTTGCAGTTGCGTCAAAACCTTGAGTTGGTACAGGATACCTACTTTGATTTCGAGTATGTCAAGTTCCAATGCTCGTTCGACAACATGCACTACGTAAACACGGACGTAGGTTCGAGTATGTGTGTGGCTTATCCAATTGGAGATTTACGCCAGGAAATCCCCGATCTTTTGGAGTTCCAAACCATCATTTCGTCTACCAAATATCGCCATATTTCCAGTGCTCCAGAAACTCCCATCTTACACCTGCAGACATCAACTCAAGAAGTGTGGATTGTCCAAACCCCATTTGTTCACCGATCACTGGCTTCTATCTACATTGATTTCAGGACGTTTCGGAAAAATGCAGAGTCTTTAGTTCTCCTTGAGGTCATGGCTGCGATCACAGGCCAACGATTAAAAAGCCGGTTCTATAACCTCGAACTTTTTGGATCTTCCTGGGGAATCTACGCCAATATCCATGGAGAACCTTCTCTTTTGATCACCGTGGGAGGAAGACCCTCAATCGTCACGTATATTCTCGAGACTGCTCTCCGAGAAATATTCAGCTTCTCCGACCATACGTGCCACTACAACGAACTCAAGTCGGCCCGGGTATATCTCCGACGCAAGTTCGAAGAGTACATCCATGAAAAGGGAATCAAGCAGGTGCACGTGATGATCTACCAGCTTTTGGAGCAGGGCATAGTGCTGCCAGAACAACGGATCCAGACCCTCGAGATGTTGGATGCAGGCTCACTCCAAGAACTCTCGCTTCTTTTGCTGGAATGCCAAAATTTTACTCAAATCCTCATGAGTGGAGACTTTTCCGAGGCCCAAATTGATACGGTTGCCCGGAATTGTCGTTCTACGCAGCCCAACAGGCCTGATTTCCCGGAGCGACTGCTTGATTCGTCGATCTCATTGGCCAATGGAGCCTACTACGAGTTTGAAGTGCCCAACGATGAAGCCGACCCGGTGGCTGTGGTTTTGTATTATGTGCAGATAGCACAGCGAAGCGACCGGTACTCTTATACTCTCTCCAAAGTGCTCCAGCAGATGATTCAGGCCTCAGCATACCATAACCTCAGAGATAAGCGGGACTTGGCGTACACCATTTCCACGGGGATGAAAGTATTTCGAAACAACTTTGGCTTGCATATTACCATTCCCACCACCAAGCACCTGACGGGCCATGTGGTAGAGCAGATGGAAGCTTATATGGGAGATCTAGAGGCCAGTCTCAACCAAATGAACGAAGCAGTTTTTGAGACAAGTGTCAAAAAGCCGTTTCTACAAGCACTTGCAGATGATCTGGAGGAAGATATCAACCCATCCAGTCTTTTTGGCAGCATCAAGCCGCTCCAGGGATCTGAGAACCAGACACAAGATGCTTCTTTCCATCGCCACTGGTGTGCATTGGACCAGATTATCCGAAAAGCCTACAATTTTGGGAGCAAAGGGTGTGAAGAAGCTATAGACGAAGCTATAGTGGAGCAGCTAACGTTAGCGGAGTTTAGGGCGTTTTTTGGGGTGAGATTTGCAGTCAAATCACCCGATCGCTCAGCTTTGATCTTGACCCTTGGACCCGGCGAGCCACGAGACTCCAAAAGACGATTCTCCATGGGCACCAAGATGAAGTTCCGCAAAGAAAAGCCACGGGAAAGACGCATTTTCAAGTCCATCCAAGAATTCCAGAAACATACCCTCCACACCTTCTGAAAAACAATGCATGCAAAGTGAGCCGTGCGGGCACGTGACCCGATCAGCTGAGATAAGTCCACGCAGGTGCACGCCCTTTTCAAAGTACCATCCGTGCCCAGACGCACCCCCAAACGCACCCAAATCTAACCAAAAACGCATCCAAATCTAATCAAAAACGCACCCAAATCTAACCAAAAACGCACCCAAAATCAACACCAAAATCCAAAACCAAACCCAATTTCATCCAATGACTGCAGTTACCGTGACCGTGAAGCAACTCCAAAAAGGCTTGACCCCCAAAATCTTGGAAAAGGCGTTTGGCCCCAACTCGCTAGGCATTCTCTTGGTGAGTGGACTTCCTGAGCCCTTCAAAGAGCTCCGCACCAGAGTCCTCAGCAGCATGTCCATAGTAGCCAATTTGCCAGCCTCGGAACTCGAACCCTTGGAGCGCAGCGAGGCCATGTGGCTCACGGGCTGGTCCCGCGGAAGAGAAAAATTCCCCAACTCTGGACTCGCTGATTTTAATAAGGGCTCGTTTTACATCAACTGTGCGTTTTGTCAGGACAGTACTTTGGAAGCACCAGCACGGCATATAAGGGAGAAGTACGCCGGTTTCAAAATGTACACAGAGCCAAATGTATGGCCTCGAAGCAGCCTTCCGGGGCTCCAAACCTTTGAGGCCGACTGCAAAAAATTGTGCAAAATGATTGTGGACGTTGGGGCCCAGGTGGCCCGCAGCTGTGACCAGTATATTGCGTCCACGTTCGCCAAGTACCAGAAGGGCTTTTTGGAGCGCACCACCCGCACGTCCACGTGCACCAAGGCCCGGCTCTTGCACTACTATGCAGATGGCCAGGCCCCCGATACGCAACATGATTCGTGGTGTGGCGAGCACGTGGACCATTCGTGTCTTACTGGGCTTACCAGCGCATTATTCATGGATGCGAATGGGCCTCTTGAGGGCAGCCCAGACAAAGACGCAGGTCTCCACATTCGCGATCGCCATGGAAACATTGTGCAGATGAACATTCCATCCGACTGCTTGGCCTTCCAAAGTGGCTCCACGCTCCAGGAAATCTCCAAGGGCTCTTTTCGCGCTGTGCCTCATTATGTCAAGGGAACCAATCTTCCGGGAATTTCTCGGAACACCTTGGCGGTGTTTTGTCAGCCGGACCTTGATGAGCGAGTGAATGAGACTGAGGACTTTGCTAGTTATGCCAAGAGGGTAGTTGAGACGAACCTCTACTAATCTCCATTTCAATCTCCACTTCAATCTCCACTTCAATCTCCACTTCAATCTCCACTTCAATCTTCACCCCGATCACGAGTGGAGGTGAGTGAACCACTGGAACCGTTAAGTACTGAGAACTACTGAGAACTACTGAGAGTACTGATACTGATACTGAGTACTAAGAACTGAGAATTCTGAGAACTAAGTACTAAGTACTGAGTACTGAGAACGTCCATGGAGTACTGGTACTAGTACTTGAAAAAGCAGCTACGATGCCTTGACTGCTAGAGATCAAAATAACTCACTAGACTATGATAATACAGAACTCCCGATGGACTGGGTGATGTAGTATAAGAACCACTGGACCGGGTGCGCACGTGACCGCCCCTACTAGTCTCCATCGCGCACTCTCTCTGCTCCATAATGGCTTCTTCCTTTGCACCCATTGTCAACGACAAAGCACCGTTGGCCCCCGTCTTTTCGTCTGTTCCTACCAACGACGATGATGTGCGTGCAGAATTGGCCCGGCTAGGCCACCCCGAGGCTCTCGCGAACGAATCAAAGACAGATAGGCGGGCCCGTCTCATACAGCTATCAGACGAGCTAAAGCACACGGAATTGGACGAGGAATTTGACGCAGAAAGCGACGACGAAATGGTGCTGGCTAATGAAGAAGACGAAGATGAAGAAGAATTCTATACTCCTGGGTCCGAGGACCTTCTAGCTGCCCGAAAACGTATACTTGAATACCTGATTGGGAAGGCTACGGCCCGAAATGCCCGCCAGAGGGCACTTGCAAGTGGCGTGGACTTTACCAAAGTGCTTAGACACAGGAGAAGCATTGGCCACATTGTTTCGAAATACGAGTTGCTTGGTTCCTATAATGTGCAGGGAAACACCCGGGCAGTGAGCTGTGTACGCATCAACTCTGCTGAAAACACTACCGCATGTTCATCATGGGATGGAGGAATCTATATCTTCAAGGGGTGTGCTACCCTGGAGCTTAAGCAAGTATCCAGGCTGGCCCCAGGCTTTCACCTGGAAAAAACAACCTTCCTGTGGAATCCCGTGCACGACCAAGTGCTCACATCTGGCTGTGGAGACGGCACAATCAATATATGGAACCTCACAGATGGAGAAAAAGAAATGAAGCCTTCTTTCACGCTACGAAAAGCTCACGACTCCCGCATCGCTCACGTGGCCTCGCATCCCAGTGGAGATTACTTCTGCACGACGTCGTTTGACCAGGTCTGGAAATTATGGGACACTCAACGGCCCGAAAAGGAATTGCTTGAGCAGGAAGGCCATGCAAAGGAAGTATTTGCATGTAGCTTCCACCCCGACGGCAGTTTATTGGGCACAGGAGGGCTTGATGCAGTCAGCCGGATCTGGGATTTACGCAGTGGCCGAACCATTGCTTCGCTCCAGGGCCATCTGCAGGGAATCTACGCCATGGATTGGTCTACAAACGGGTACCATTTGGCCACTGGAAGTGGAGACAACTCCATTAAAATATGGGACTTGAGGAAGCCCGAACGTGAGCTGTTCACCATACCAGCACACTCCAAGCTTGTGAGTGACTTGAGGTTTGTGAGAGGCACGAACATTTCCAAATTGGCACAGCCTGTAACGGACGAGAATGACCAGAACCCACAGGTTTTGGATATATGCGGCACTATTTTGGTCAGTCTGTCTTATGATGGAACCATCAAGGTGTGGTCCAGTGACAACTGGGTGTTGACCAAGACATTGCGTGGCCATACCGATAAGGTGATGAGTTGTGATATCAGTATGTCAGGCGAGAGCATTGTGAGTAGCGGGTGGGACCGGACCCTTCGCACGTGGGGAACAATGGCGTGAGAGTCGGCGTAAGCCGAAAATAATAGCTACAGTGGATAAAGCTTCAGTAGACTGTATATTAGTGGATTGAAGCTTAGTGGAGATGGAAAATGATCTAGTGGATGAAATTAAGGCTTCGGAAACCGTGAGTCTACGGTGAAGAGATGAGTCCGGTGATGGCCCCATATGCGAGTATAGTATGCACTACAATCAGAAAGGAGTCCAGGGTGTCATTCCAGAAGACACACTAACAAAGTGGATTCTAATGAGACAAAGCACGGACAATAGTGCAGCGATATAATAGCAGTGGAAAGGTCAAGTCAGCAAGACAATGGCAGGTGATACTTAAAACTGATAAGACAATGCAGAGCGGTACCCACAGCGTCCACCACAATGGATAGTGACACCCAAAGCTAATTACACAATGGCCAGTGGCCCAGAGCGGCTAGCGCAATGCAAGGTGATACCCACAGCGAACAGCACAATGCCAAGGGATGGATGCCCATAAGTCCGACTCGAAGTCCAACGGCATATAGTTAAGCACATGCAAACATCCACAGCAAACGGCCAAAAACAAAGGCCAGAAATTAAATACGTAAACCCAAAAAACACCCCCCTAAAAACACCCCCTAAAAACACATAACCGCACGTAGCGAAAACTCAAGAAGATTTAAATTTTCTAACCTAAAATATCCCCATCGGTATGTTCACATTTTCTCACCAGACGCTTTACTGCAACCTTTTGGACAGTCGCGCGCATCTCTTATCCGTCACTATCGATCTTCATCCACACCAAAAGCAAGGTGACACTTTTCACTCCATTCACATCCTCTTTCTTCCGTCACCCACATCCACGTTCACCCATTCACATCTGCATACACAAACACAAAAGCAAACACAAGCACAAGCACAAACACAAACACAAACACACCGCAATATATAAACACTCCGTATCCTCCGACATCTCATAGTTCCGTCCTCAGCCCAAGCCAGCCATAGAACGACAAGGGAGAAATAGACCAACAGCAAGAAAAAAGCAACTACACAATACCAACTACACATCACTAGCAATAGACACAAGGCTGCAAAAATGGATTTGACCAGCATTCTAGACGGCACACCCGAACCTCCCATCGTGGACTTGCATTTGGACCACATCAACACCTCCGGAGAGTACATGTTGGCCACGCCCATGTTCGAGTTCCAGAAAGAACTTACCGACCAAATTGTGTCGCTCCACTACCCCGACATCCTCAAGTACTGCGAGACCCACGACACCACGGAACTCATCCGCAAGTCGTTGGAGATCTGTGCCAGCAACTGCATGCTAGTGCTGACGCACCCTTACCTCCTCATCCAGCATTACATGCCCAAGAACTTGGGCCTCAGAGACCTCCCGACCAAACTCGCCGATACGAGCGGCAAGTTCAACGTGTTGGAGAAACTCATCAACGTTATTATCCGAAACAACGCCCTGGCCGGATATAAGCATGTGGGTATAGTCATGAAGAATGAGCACCGCATGTTCGACTTGACGGAAGCCCTTATTTTGGGCTGCTATGGACCCAAGGTCATCCAAAGATATGCTGGAAACCACGTCAAGCGAGACTCCACCAAATCGGCCAAGGCCGGGGCCAAAAACCCTCGCTTGACCTATATCCACTTGATTCCTAGTGACTCCGTGCTCACTCGCAAAGACTACGACTTGGACCCGGTCAAGCTCGATGTATTGATCCACATGGATAGCCATATGGACTCGCTGCTGCCGTTCTACTCGAAACTCCGCCACCAGAACCATGCGCCTGGCTCTCCTGGTGCGGTGGTACTCAAGTTGATTCCCACCTACTCCATTGAACACTGTCTTGCACACTATGAGCTGTTCAAGAACGACCCCAGCTACTTGTACAAATTGATCTCGTCCATTGTGTGCTTGCGTGACCAGGTGGGCTACTTGCCTCCCGACTTGTTCCCTATTTATAATCAGAACCTCACGTACTTGTCACATACGTTCTTTGACTATGTGTTTGACTCGGCACCGCTGTCATCGTTTCCGGCGTGGCCCCTTCCGGAGCTCCCCAAGCTCCCTAAGTTCTCCGCTAAAGATGTGGAGCGCTCTTTATTGACCGAAGTGGGGTACCATTACACACCATACGACTCGTCGGAGTTCTCCAGCACCAAGAAGCGCAAGACCTACTACGAATCCAAGCGTCTCCAACTGGACTACGTCACCAACCCCTTGAAAAACGACTATAACACCATCAGCGGTATCTACAACCATCATGCAGCTACCATCAAGTCGGAGACTCCGTCGCATCTTACTCACCTTCTCATCACAGAGTTGAATGCAGAGTACATGGAGCTCATGAACATTAAGGAGGAGTACGAGTGCTACGAAGAGTTCCAGAGCCACTCCAAAGGCTTTGGCAGAAGAGTGGAGGAAATTAGAAAGGTGTTGGCAGGGATCATGGAGGAGGTGGATTTCGCCGAGCAGAGGCTACAGGTGACGCTGAAGAAGATGCAGAAGCGCATGCAGGAAAACGACGAGTTGAAGGAGAAACAAAGTAAGCTCGAGAACGAAATCGCCAACTATGTGCAAGTGGCCGGCGTGGTCGAAGACTCAGCCAAGGCTCTCTTCATCCAGAACCAACACAAAATATGGGCCCTTCAGAACGAGGTGAAGAATGCCGTGCTGCTGCTTCAGGTTAAGGGAGACGAGAAGAATTACATGACCAAAGAGGTCAGCATCTGTGAAGAGTCTATAAAGCAGAGCAAGGCCCAGATCCACGACAGCATGCAGGAAATCACCAAATTGACTGCCCAAATCGAATCTGCTCTTGAACAAACCAGACAAGAGGACGAGTTGCACAAGAAAAGAAAGGCTTTGGTGATCAAGCAAATCGAGGATGCAGAGGTGGCCCATGCTGCGGCCAGAGCAAAGCTTTCCGAGACCTTAAGGTACTTGCGGGACACTTCATACTTGAAGAAGAGAAAGGGAAGAACGCTCACGCCCAATAAATAATTAGTCTGAGAACTGTATGTCAAGACTATATAGAGGAAGACTATTTAGAGGAAGACTATTTAGAGAAAGTGGAGGTTGTGCAGTAACGGTGGTAAAGGTAGTGGTCGTATAGAGGCTATAGAAAATAGAGGCTATAGAAAGTAGATGGGCAACTCGGATTGTATGGCATCGAAGATCAAGCAGTTGTTGATTGGACTGTCCTTTTTCCCGAAATACTGGATGATATCCTGGGCCAACACTCCGCCCAAAACGGCAGCAACAGGCGAAAACTCGGCAAATGCCTGTGTGGAGAAGTACTCAAGGTACTCGTCAGTAATCACTGATTCAGCAAGCAGAAACGTCTTGCACACATCCAAGGCCTCTTGTTTTAAAACGGTTTTATCCACAGTATCCAGCGGAGAAGCCGGTTTTTCCACCTCGAACAATGCAAACGTCAAAGGCAAGGCCGGAGAAAGGCGTTTCATTTGTCTCTTGTTCAACTGATAGGTCAATTTTGCAGAACTAAACATATTTTCAAGCGGAAAGTACTCGTCCACTATGGTGACGGTCTCTTCGTCGTTTTTCTCGGTCACAGACACGATTTTCTTGACTTCGTTGATGGCCGAGCCAGCCACACGAGCCTGGTTGCCTTTATCATAAACCTTGGTGGACTCGTGTCTTATTAGATCAGTAAAAATGTAGCCAAACATGCCGTGGAGGCCTGCAGCATAGAGTGGGATCTGGTGGGTACGGCTCAAGTGGTTGACATGGAGCAAATCGGACTTGGAGAGCTCAGTAGCGATGATCAAGTCAAACGATTTGAAGTATCCATCCAGCAATAAACCAAGCGCTTTGGTGTTGATGGAAAGGTGCACGCGAGTGTTCAATTCCTTAATTGCAGAGAGGACGTGGGGGAGTTTGGGTGTTCCAATGATGGAGTCGTCGTTGGGCAAGAAGAACTGGGCAGCAAAGTCCTCTTCTTTGACCACCGAGTCGTCCAAAATTTCAATACTATTGATTCCTCCAAGAACAAGGTTTTTGACAATCTCCGTGGCCAAACCGCCAAGGTTGATCACGAGGATCTTGGCTGATTGCAAGCGGATCTGGGTGTCTGCGCCCCAGAGACGGATCTGGCGGTCGTAGAGCGCAATTTCCTCTGTGGTTAGTTTATGCTAATTTAGGGAATGGCAAAAGAGTCCTGGCCATGCCTTACATACCTGCACTGAGTTTGTCTAGATTTTCAGACATACTGGTGGAGTGTGCTTTGAGTAGATGTATAGGCCGCAATGGATGGAGTGCGCGTGATACGCGTCACGTGAGAAAGCATTTAACTACTCTTTTAGATTAGTCAGGTAGTGAACAAGGCTGAACAGTTAAAGATTGTTTGAATTTTGTTTTTGCGTGTGGGAATCTAGTACTCTATACTCTAGTCTGCCACAACTGTAGTCTATCACTACTATTAATACTAGTACTGATACTATAACACTATAGCACTATAGCATTGTAGCATTGTAGCATTGTAGCATTGTAGCACTATAACACTATAACACTATAACATTTTAACACTATAACACTATAACACCTGGTATGAAGTGCAGTACACTTTCTAACAAACTGCTATGTACTGTTATACTATTTACTATGCTACTTGCTGTCTTAAATTATATACAGTATAGTATATTTCAGTAGTGTAGTGTGTTTTGATGGACTGGAATCGTAGGGTGGTTTAGTTTCTTGGTATATTGTGTTCGTTTAATAGAGTTGTGTATTCTAGATTACTCACTACATAGAGATTGTGTTAATCTAGTTTATAACTGTACTACTATGCTCTACCATAGTATACTCTACTCCACTCTACTCCACTCTACTCCACTCTACTACTGTACTACTATGATCTACTACTGTACTACTATAATCTACTACTATAATCTACTACTCTGCTCCACTCTATACTAGTGCAATAGTTTAGAGCAGACTTCCATACATTTTAGTATATATAAAGTAGTGGAATTGTTTTGTTTGTATATCTTATTGTCTTGTATTTTGTAGATCTAGTGTATTACTATAGTGTACTCCCACAACTCTCACTATTACTAGAGTATGACATACCAGTCACCGAAGAATGGTTCTCAATGACATGGGGTCCTGTTCAGACAGGAGCAAGTCCCAAGGACAAAAAACAAGGTCGGTGCTTGACTATAAAGGAACAAGGCAGATTATATAGTGGAGTTTTGTGGGTGCAACAGACACTAGTTTGTAGTACTACTGGAAAAGCAGTGTAGTGCGAACCACAATAGTGTACTATTTGAGTGTGCTATTCCTGCTTATTGTTACAGTGGTGCTATTCCTGCTTATTGTTACAGTGGTGCTATTCCTGCTTATTGTTACAGTGGTGTTAACTGGTAAATTAATAGGCTGGCATGGTCAAGTGGTTATGAGTGCTTACTATTTAACGTCTAGTGGGTATTTCCTAGTCGCACGTTTCTAGGTGATTGTCAGTTCTTGGTGCACCACTATATCTCACCTACACTTATACACTTATTCCGTAGTATGTGTGTTAGGGTGACACTTCTATGGACGGGATATAACGGTTATATTATAGAAAAATTAGAAATAAATTTATATAGTGCTGTGCTACTTCTGACTCAATAGATGACACTGGTGAATAATATATGTCTTACTAGAGAATTGTTACCTTATGAAGTAAGGCATGTGAGCGAAAAACCGATACTAGAAGAATCAATCTCTCTTTTTACCTAGAACTGTATACGCCTCTATTCTGAAAATGCATTGACTATTGGATTGCACTGGTACTTGAGGACCTTGCAAGAAGAATGCACGCGCACAATTGACCATTGCTTGGCTCATACTTTTCCATGCGCACTAACAAAAGTGGTGTAAGATCCGAATTTTTGTCCAGATGTTTTGTATGGGAATAGTGAGATTCGCGACCAACGCTTTTCGCAAAGTTAGCCAACTTCCATAGTTAAAACACAGTGTGGGCCAATTTCCATCTAGACTGTCCACCGCTAAATAATTTATAGCTTGGTATAATCATACTGATTGTAACACTTACATAATGTATTCCTACTAGAGTTCCACCAACTGTCCAGGCCGTATAGTAACTATTGTTTTCCTTGACCAAGCAAGAACAAGTACTAGAACTAGCCAAGTAGTTGGTTTTAGGAAAGAACCTGCATTAATTCCACAACAGTATAGCCACCGACCTGACTACTTATCACTGACTACTACTGGACATCTAGATTGTCACTTTAGTAAGGCCTCTTTAGGTAGTCTTTAGTGCTACAGTACTGTATATGGAAGCATACTCCATAGATATTTACTAGAGAAGTATAGGAGAGGCCACTACATAATTGCTAGTAGTATTCTACTATACATCGTACTTCAGTGCTAATACATAAGAAGAAAAAGCAAGAAATCATAATAATATGGAAGTCAAAAGAATGAACTTAAGAGTCAGAATCAATTCATTCCTCTCCACCACTTAACTACTCCACTACATAACTAATTCACTACTTAACTAATTCACTACTTAACTACTGCACTACATAACTAATTCACTACATAACTACTGTACTACATAACTAATTCACTGCTTAACTACTGCAATACATAACTCATGCACTACTTAACTCATGCACTACTTAACTACTACACGAAAGGTACTTTAATACTAGAACTCCTCTACTAGTGGTACTACACTGCTGCTTCTTTTTTACTTTTGTTTAGATTGTTACTTTTCCTTATTCTAATATAGCTAACTGCATGCAATGGGAAATTAATAACTTGGTGGCCGACAATTGTTGGGATATTACATTTTAGTACTGTCATTCAGTGACGTATTGTGCACTTCCGAGGTAACCAGCACGACGTTGCAATTCGAGATGCAATTCGAGAGGTGATTAAATATTTAGCTCTCCGAGATTTCGGCTAAAAACGGCCTTATCCAGGAAATAAATATTTTGACGGGATTTCAAGACCTGGAGGGTTGGACCCCGGATTGATCACGTGACCTTCACGTGGAATACTTGTCCTCCTCATAACTGCCCACACAGTCTAAATTCACAGTTCCCAGGTAGACATCTTCATAAAGAAACCTTATAGTCTAAATAGAGCTGAAAATGGGAACAAAATATTTTTTTCTGGGCAGGATGAAACAACCTAAGTCAATAGGTCGGAACTGGATATAAGGCCATGCACCTGCGTATAAGGCCCGGATCTGTTACTCTTTCCCCCCGGAACTTCCCCCTCCTGACCTTTTCTACGCATTCCACCATCGTATATCATTTATTGGCAACTTTTACTTGTCCTCGCACGCATAGTTCTATTAGTTGGATCCAGACACAACCAACTTTTGTAAGTGAGACATGAACACTTGAAGCGAAACATCATCGGTCAAAACCACCGCGCCTCGTGAGATCTCTTGCGAGTTGTACGAGGTACTTGGGTTCAACTTGGAGTACAAGAATCTGGCCTGCGATCCACCCTCCTCTGTATCGATAAATCTTGGCAATGGGAAACGATCAATCAATAATTCGCCCGCCTCGACCTTGGGGTCACTCAACAATCTCTTAAAGTCGGCGTACTCCTCCTGGTCCTGGTAACCGGCCTTGCGCCATTGAGCCACAGTTCTGCCGTGGAAAATTAAGATGTGGAAGAAGGTATCCAAGAGCAAAATGCGGTCGTCTTTGATGGACACAGAGTCCAACAAAACGGCCTCCGGTTCTTCTAGCTCCAAGCCAAACGCAGTCAACGTTGGTTGGATCATAATCAATGAGTTGTTGGTGTCCTCGTTCAACAAAACGTGTCTGTAGAAGGCAGTTTCGTCGGGTGAGTTGTTGAACACCTGCAAGAATTGAGATCTTCTCAAGTAGTAGATGAATTGGGGGTACAACGCAAATTGAGGATGCAATCTGAACGACTCCTCCACATCTTTTCTGTAGTCCGCAAACTTCTGGCACAACTTGATCAACATCCGGTCAATCCATCTTAGCACATCTGCTCCGTCATCTTGCTCAGATTTGAAGAGTGTCACACGTGCCATCAAAACTGCAGCAGCTTCTTGGTCAAAAGATTGTGCCAATACTTGCTCGTCTCCAGTCAACACATTAGAAACAGTAGTCACTCTCAAACGGTAAGTTCCAGAAGAGTGTTGGTAATGTGTGATGAATTGGATGTAAGATTGAGCGTTTGGAGGCAAGGGCGACACGTTGGCCACATCGAAGAAAATGGCGTACGTGTGTTGGGGAGAAAGTGCACAGATTCTGTACTGGCATGTTCCACCGATTCCAACTTCATTGTCAGAAACGCTGTTGTTCTTGACTCCGAGGGACGAGGCATGGCCAATCAAGCCACTGACCTTCAATTCCCTGGAAGACTTGATGTCTAAGGTGGCATTCAAGCCCATTAGCAAGTAATCATCAGCATCCTTGTTGAAGAGCTTCAAGAAAGACTGTTTGAAAATAGAGGTGGTGAAGGCATCACTCAAAAGCAACACTCCGCCGGTCTTGCTGCAAAGAGACTTCATTTCTAAGAACCCAACCTGATCCAAACAACCACCAAAGAGATCGATGGTGTGAGAATTCTTGACTGCTTTTGCAGAAATGGATTCGTAGAATTTGACTGCCTTTTTGTAGTGCTTGGCATTGTCCTTGTCAATGTCTGAGTGCGATCTGATGGGCTCCTTCAACTTGTTTCCCACAATCATACCTGGGTTTAAGGTGCACAGACCGGCACAGAACAAGAAGATGCGGGCTCCAAAGCCAGCGAACGCAGTACCAAGAAGACTACTTGCAACGTTGATGGCAGAACCGGTACAGCGCAAGGCTCTGTCACCGTGGGCCACAGCCCAAGGGTCTGCAGACAAGTTCTCCAAGATATTGGTTAATTGGTACTCGATTTGCTCGAGAGGCAAGAAGAAGCGATGCAAAGAGTTGACCATGTTCATTTGGCCCGGCTGAGTAGCCGTAGGCTTGTTCAACATATCAGCAATCTGCTTATCCGTGTATTCCTTATCACCACGGAAAATGTGGGATCTGTTCACGGAAGGCGAAGCCAAGTCGTAAACTTGCACCATGGTGCCGAAAGTGATCAAGCCTACCAACGCATCCGGAGGCAAGTACGACAACGAAATCACCAATGTCTCCTTCAAAGCCTGCAAGTTGTCCTCATCCTGGCACAAGTCCACAACAAAGAAAAATACCGGAGGCAGTTTGACGGGCTTGGCCGTAATGTACTCGATGGTCGAGGAGTTGGGGCTCAATTCAATGGGCAAGTTCTCTTGCGTAATGCCTTGGTAATGTGGAGGCAACTGGCTGCGAGAGCCACACAATGGACAGATCCAAAAGCCCGTAGGGTCAATGGAGCAGTAAGGGTTCAAGATGCTCCGGCACAGGGCATTCTGACAGTAACAAGGGTCGTAAGCGGCCACGGGCAAGTCTTCTCTGTATTTAAGCGGCGTGTACAAAACACCGGTTGGAATAACGATTTTGGCTGCTTCGCCCTTGGTGGAGGGGAAAGAGTTCCACGCAAAACGGACGCCGTTGATATCTTCAGCTTCTTCGAAATCCATCGTGTGGGCTGGTCCAAAGTCTGTGTAGGTGGAGATGCAGAATGTGGCTGGGGGAGAGGCCTGATTTAACGATACGGTGGAAAAAACCTCGTCGCTATGAGGACAACACACGGGCGTGCGCGGCCCAACCACTCGTCCAAGCAAGCTATAGAGTGTAGGTATATCCCGCACTGGGAAATAGTAAGAGATGTTAGGGTTGATTGTGGTGTTTTTAGAAGCTTCAGGTTTGGTACTGCTTGTTTTATTATGCTGTAAAAAACTCGTGCTGCCTGTTTTTTACACACGTACGATGAGAGGCTGTGCACACGTGATCGTAATCACATGACCACCCCACCCCACACCATTCTTCAATTTTCAGCTCAATCCCTCCACATTCTCCTAAACCTCGACACCCTCCAAAATTTACCTTTTCCTACTTTTTTTAGCCGTAACTCAGCCCACTGGTCGCAACTGAAATTTTGTTACTGATGGCATACTGCACACAACCCAATACACCTCGCTCTCGCAACTCTCAATTCCTCACTATGAGCACTCTTTCCAGGTTCACCACACGGGTCTGTCTCCGGACGGCGCCGCGGGTCTTTCTGAGGTGGAATTCACAAACTACTCAAAATTACTTTGCCCTTTTTCCCAAAAGTTTCCCCGCCGGAGGGCCGCCTCTGGACACCTTTCTGATCAGCCCAAAGCTGTTGCGGAGAGAGTTCAGACAACTCCAGAGTGAACACCATCCAGACATAGTGATGGGCCAGGAAAGTTCGGGCCAGGCTTCTGGTATCAACAACGACCCCGTTACCGAAAACTCGTCACTTACCGAAAACTCGTCACTTACCAAAAACTCGTCGCTGATCAATAAGGCATATACTAGCATCCGGAACCCGTATACTCGGGCCGCGCACGTGATCCAGCTCCACCATCCCGACCACATTGACATCACCAAGGACGACGTTTCGAAGAAGTTGATATTGAAGTATCAGAATGAAAGTGAGCAGCGCTCCCTCGAGTACAAGATGCTTCTCATGATGGTGTTGGATGCACATGAGTCATTGGAGATGGCTACACAGGAATCGGAGTTAGAGGGCTTATCGGAAGAGAATGATGAGCGCATGAATGAGTCGGAACAAAGGTTGCAGGCGATTCTCTCGGAGAAACAAATCAATTGGGATGATTTTATCATCGAGGCCATTCGGATCAAGTACTGGGTCAACATTGCCAATGGCATCAAGGAATGGGAACCAGGCAAGCCGGTGATGTTGACTCACTAGAGCACTGGAAGCTCCCTTAGTTATGTGGATGTTTCTTAAATAATATAGACAATCGAATCATAGGATCCGTACGCACCTTGTACTCCATATGCCATCAAGTAGAATCTTTGGATGTTACAGTGAAGAACAACTTTGTACCACTTCGTAGACTGAGGGCCAGGCAGATGCCGGAACGCCGATGTATTAATTACTAATTGCCCTCGCTGGCCATGGTTTTGTCATCGTCAAAGTCGGCCTCCTCGTCGCTTTCGTCGGAGCCGGCAAGCTCCACGTCACTGTCACCAAGCAGTGGAATCGACAACTCACATTCGTCAAACTCCTTCTTCTCCTCCTCCAGTTCCGGGTACTGGCGCAACCACTTCATGCGCGGCCCCGTGACGCTGGACTCATGAATCTTGAACCCAAACAATCGTATGCTCAGGTTGGCCTTGTTAGCACGCTCCTTGCGAAGCTTGCACTGGTTCTCGATCTCGGGGAACATCTCCACCAAGAGACCCAGGAATGTGGTTCCGAAAAACGCCCCGTCAATATTCAAAAACCGCGAGCTCAGAGGCACGTAGATATCGTTGCAGCATGGACAGTATAAGCGCACGGTCTCCTGGCCCGGGATATCAGTGGCACCCACGGGAATCAAGTGCATGCCGTCACAGTTGACGCGGAAGCAGATGCCGAAGTCGCTGCGCTCGAATTTGCTGGCCATGGCCGTGAAGCCCGGCTTGGAGATGATGTAGCGTGCGTGTATGAGACCGTATAAGAGCTCTGCCGAGTGTGATAGTAATTGCTTATTGGGCAAGTTGGATTTGGAGCTGGAAGAGCCGCTCCGCGTGGAGCCCAGGCGCATATTGGGGTCTTCCTCCGATGTCTCCACCTGGTAGTCCAAAATGGTGTAGAGGGCCTCTCGGTAGTAGGGCACCTGCAGCGACAAGCCGGTCAAGTTGAAGTCGTCCTCTATAAATTCCTGTGAGACCGGCACAAAGTAGTCGTGGCCAAAGTCCTCGCAGAACGACTGGATCCATGGAACGTAATCGTCCTCCGGGTCACTGGACATGATGTGCGATTGTTGTGGAGGGGCTGTGTGGGGGTGCTATGGAGGGGGTATTGACACGGCCAAAATCGGGGATATTTTGCTGCTATAAGTGAGTGTGATTGCTTAGAATAAGGCTGGTGTTACTGTGGAGCGAACAGTGCCAGTCCAGGGAGGGTAGTGCTGGAGTAGGTATTGGATATGGATTTTTTTTGTCGCTTGTGATGGCAGGGAGGCGTGCGTCACGTGGCCCCGCACGTGTCTACCATATACCTAGCCTGGACTAGTTATACTGGCCAATTGTATGGTAATTGGTTGATTTTATTATAGATGTTTGTTTTTATACTGCCCCCTGCATATAATGAGGTTGGTTTTGTCCTAATAAATTTTTTACTGAAATTTTCATCGACTGGTTGTCTAATTTTATGGACCTAGTATGGCCACTATGGTGCACTGGCACCAGTCCAGAGCAGTGGTGGAGTCGCGTTTTCCTCTGCTTTTACTGCCCAACGTTCGCAGGGGAAACTTCCATTTACCTACTACTCACTACACCTACCACTTCACCACTTCACCACTTCACCCCACACACCACACTAACTCTAAAATGGTGTTCCATCTAAAAGCAACCAGCGTCTTGGTGACGATCTTGCTTGTTCTTATTTTGAAACACACAGTCAAACTCATAGGCAAAAGCACTCTCCTGGACCACGGCTGGAATCTCTATACTATGGTGGCCTCCAGGGCAGGGCACCCCAAGTTTGCAGAGCTAGCGCAGAAAAGACGGCAGTTGGTGGAGATCAATAACGAGAGAAAATCCATCAGCGCGCAAGATCAGTACGCACGCTGGACAAAGCTCAACCGCATGTACGACCGGCTCTCCAATGAGGTCAATGCTTTGGTGGAGAGTGTTTCTGCCGAAAAGGCCCAGGTGTCCAAGTTGATTGGGGTGCTTATTATGGTGCTTACCACGGTGCCCATTTGGTTTGCTCGCTTCTGGTACCGGAAAACGGTGTTGTTCTACTTTCCGGCCAATGTGTTGCCGTACCCCATTGAGTGGATGGCTGCTTTGCCTTTTACGGTGACTGGAGGCGTGGGGCTTACTGTGTGGATGTTTGCTGTGAATAATGTGTTGTCTTCGGCCACGCTTGTGGCCAAGTACTGGACGGAGCCTGTGGTTGAGAAACCAGTCAATGCTGCAAATGAAATGCTGACCATGGGCCAGAAGGTCGCTGCTGCCAATTAGAAGGTCTACCTTTCTGGAGTAGTAGAAGATGCATTTGAATACATATAATATCTGGACCATGTACTGTGCTAATCAATGTACTTGGCAATTAATGATGCTATATCTGGATTACTATTGAGCATTAGAAATATGTGGCTGAATCTGATTTTTCTTGACCATTATGAATAGATAGATGTATCTGATTATTGATTATCTGGAACTCTGCTCTGCTCCGTTGATTATCTGGAACTCTGCTCCGTTCAGTTGATGAGCTCCTGGAACCGGGCCTTCATACTGGCCTTGAGCTCCGGGTTTTTCTCCCAAAGGTACTTGGGCTCGTGCCCCTTTTGGATCTGCTCCTGCTTATCACGGAACGTGATCCTAAGCAAGTGCCCATACCGAGCCCTGGAGCTCATGTCGTCGATGTCCTTTTGGTCGAATGCATGGAAATACCACGGATCCAACACTTTCGTCCAAACCATCAAGTCCTGAGAAAAAGCATACACACTATTGGTTCGGGCCAACACAATGTATGGTATGCCATTGTGGTCGACTTCAATCCTTTTGATCTCGTCAACAAACACGGTGGGAGGCTTCTTATCGGACTCGGGCACTTTGGGCACTTCAACTTCACTGTTGAGTACAGGAGCCACGGAAACTCCCTTCACCACAGCTTTGATGTGGTACTCTTGCTTGACTGCTCGGGGCATTTTCCAGCTGTAGACGAGCCCCATGCTGGTGAGAAGCAAAAAGTGGGATCCGTTCTGCCGTGTGGCCACAACATTACTGCCGAGTTCCATGGCTGGCGCTGCATAGCTTCCGGATTCGGCCCGAATGACCTGCGTCAATCCGTCAAATGATATAAGCACATAGAATGCAAGTTCCTCTTCCAACAAGATCGGGATCACCTGTTGAATTTTGTAGGGAAAGTAGAGGATGTAGCTCTTAGACTCAGAACGCTCATCGTTGGTCACAACCACTTGCGTAGGGTCCCGGAAATCGACTCTTTGGGCAAAGTCTGGAGGTCCATCCTCATAGTCTGGCCATGCCGGTCCATTGCGAACCTCTATAAACGACAGTACCAAGTCCCCATGGCCCATATCGTTCCCGTTTTTCAGATTTTCGTCTTCTATGTTTCCATTTTCCAAGGTCCCATTTCCGTTCCCATTTTCTGTACTATTAAACATTCTCCTGGAAGGTCTATGTTCGATTGAATTGGCAAATACCCGGAAAAAGAGACACTCGTCAACGGCATCAAGCGAAGATGTACTGACCAAGTCGTTGTTGGGGCCAAAAAGGTCATTTTTCTGTATGAGCTTCTTCAAGTCGTGGTTGATCACCGCCTGATTACTGAACAAGGCCTCAGGAAGTTCCGACACCATTTGAAACGGTGTGGGATACTTTCTATCCATGAGCGTCTTGCGATACTTCTTGGCTTTGGATCGTATGCTTGCAACCGAGGTGGTTCGCTGCGTGCCGGATTCATTGATCCCCATATCTTCATTGTCGTTGTCCAAATCTTCGGTGGGCTTTTCAAGAGAAGCTCCGCCTTCATGTCTTTGCCGAAGACCACTGACTGCTGACAGGACCCCTAGCCTGGGTAAAAGATGGCCAGTATGGGAGATTTTGGAGCTCTGGAAACGTTTGGCCATTTGAGGAAGTTTTGCAGCTGGTGCCTTTCGCTCCGAAAAGCTAGACACAAGCGTAGGCATCACCCTTTTTCTTCCTCCTTTGGTCATGGTCACGTTTTGAGAGCTTTTGTTGAGTTTCAACGGAATTGTTGATGCTTTCAGTAGAGTTTCCTGGTCCTTGGGCCTTGAATCCACGATAGAGTCCAAGTTAGCTGGCTCCTTATGATCTACCCTTTCAAGTTCTTTAGTAGGTTCCTTCGCAGACTCTTTTGTCGGTGTAGACTCCTTTGGCTCTTTTGCTGACTCACTTGTGGGCTTTTTTGTACATTCTGCCACGATTGTCTCTTTGAAATCAGCTACGATGTCCCGATCCAGCTTGTTCACCAAAGAAATCACATTAGGCAGGATCTCTGTCGGTGCAGCCAACGCCTCGAGGTTCAACAGGTCCACGGATTCAGGCATCACCGTGGAGTCTCTGTCTCCACCATACTTGATCAACTGTGAGCCAATGGCATCATCACTGACTAAAACACCTAACTCGTTCTGCTCGAAGATCAAGCACGTGATGGAGCCATCCAAAGAGCTCACGAAAAGCGTCTGTCCGTCCGGCGTCCAGGCTAAATCAGTGATAGACCTGGACACCACGTCTCGGGCCACCACCAACGGTTTCGTCAAGGCCGTGCTCCAAATGGCCAAAGTGCGGTCCTGGCCACCCGTGGCTATCACGGTAGTGTTGCTCTCTGACCCCGGGTCCTTGCCGTCGAGCTGGTACATGCGGGGAGAAAAAGAGCACACTTCGCATGGAGCCTCGTGGCCTATGAGAGACACATCCGTGGCCCAGTGGCCCCTATTAATAATCACCACGGACGTAACTGGACCGTTGGTTGCATTGGGCACAGCTATGTGCTGGCCATCGGGAGACCAGGACATACGGCGGAAGTAAGACGTCAAAGGAGATTTCTGGAACGGGTCCACCACCACCTGCTCCATTTGGAACTCGTATGCACTGGACGACACTTCGTTCATTTTCTTGTAGTAGCGGAAGATGCGGACGGTTCTGTCGTCCGAAGCCGTGGCAAAGAACTTATTGGCAGGGTCAAACACTATACCTTTGACCATAGACTGGTGGATATCGTACCGTTTAATGCGCTCAAACGTCACAGCATTCCAGATGATTATAGACCGGTCAAGCCCTACGGTTATGAGCAACGCCCCGTCGGGACTCCAGCAAATATCCTGAACATCGTTATCATGGGCCACAAGCCGTTTCCTCACGGTCCAATGTTCCATGTCGGCCTCGGTCTCGCCAAACAGTTTGGGCCGGGCCGCATGCTCGTCGTCTTTTTCCCAGATCAACACGATCTTATCGTCGGAGCCTGAAGCCAAGTACTTCCCATCAGGTGAGAACTTGACACTGGTCACCACTCCATTGTGCCTGCTCATGGACGCTAGCGGGCGTTCTAGACGCTGGGGCTGCTCCATGCGGTGCAGAAGCGTTTCTGAGTCCTTCGGGAGTTCTTTGTATGTCACCACGGACTGAATATCCCACACCTTGACCTTCCCGTCTAGGCCTCCGGACGCCAACTTGGTGCCCTGGCTATTGACGCTAATAGAGTAGCATTCGATGGGCTTGTTTTCGGCTGCGGTTAGTAAACATTGGTCTATGTTTTGGAATATGAGAGTAGTACGTACCTCTGTGGCTGAGCCAGGGAAGCTTGAGTATCTTCATGCCTGGTGGTGTGGAGCTACATCGCTGTGCGCACTACTAGTCTCAGTCAGTCTCACTCATTGTCACTCATTTTTTACTCACTCACTCTACCTCACTATACATTGTACACTGTACACCTACTAATTACTATACTTCTATTATGTATACTATGTCTATTATGTCTATTATTTCTATTATGTCTATTATGTCTATTATGTCTATTATGTCTATTATGTCTATTATGTCTATTATTTCTATTATGTCTATTATGTCTATTATTTATATCACCTTTATTATCTCTATTATCTCTATTATCTCTATTATCTCTATTATCTCTATTATCTCTATTATCTCTATTATCTCTATTATACTCTACTTCTACTCAGCAAGTTTGTTCTACGTCTATGTGTTATATTTTTATTCTAGTTATTCTGGTGTCTCCTATCTAGTGTCAGGTGACATTAGCACTTCTTGAGAGCACCAATAGAGACTAGAGGCACCAATAGAAATACTCAAATGCTACAAATTGGAATACTACAAATTGAAATACTACAAATTGGAACGTTGGCTCTGGGGAGAGTCCCAGCGACTAATTTTAAAAAATGGTGGTGGCATTGGGTTCTGGATGGCACCTTCTTTTCTCTCGACCGCAGCCAAATACACCCAGGACCACCGCGTACTCACAATCCTAGATACTCCTTTTTCAAATTCCACACATATTATTTTTTTATTTTTTATTTTTGAATTATTTCTTAAATCAGTAGAAAAGTTTTTCTTAATAGAGAAATAATAAATCACATCCACATTTGATGGAAAACCCTATTCCACCACCATATATCTATCTACACACTCTTCCACCTCTACACTCTACTTCTACACTCTACTTCTACACTCTACTTCTACACTCTACTTCTACTAATACATCTACTAACACAGTTTCCTAAATATTCTAACTCGTACATTATTCCATACTGAAAATAAATGCTCTATTTATTCTAAAACTATGCTTAAACTTTGTGGACATGTCCTTCCGTACCCTATACTATTCTCTCCAGAACCCTTTATTTAATCCTTCCACATCACTCCACGCTCCATTCTATATAATAGTGGTCTATAAGAGTGGTCTATAAAAGTGGTCTAAGGTGATCAGTACAAGTTGTAGACCCTAGTATTAAACATTACTTGTTGAACCTTTGTTATTATCTTACTTATTGGAAGTCTTAGTACTGGATCTTAGTCTAGACCCTTGCAAGAACATTAACAGCGTACATACGAAATTTTTCACTATACTCTCTTCTACTAGACTCTATTTCAGTCACTTCACTATATTGTGCTCTGCTATGGTCTATGTAGTATAGACTATTAGACTGGTAGAGGGAGTAAAGGGTGTAGCTTAGGGTAGTACGTTAGTAGCAGATAGTAATACATTCTGTATCCATTCTTTATCCTACATTCTAAAACCAATCTTTATCCTACATTCCATTCTTTATCCTACATTCTATAACCATTCTTTATCCTACATTCTATAACCATTCTTTATCCTACATTCCATTCTTTATCCCACATTTTTGTTTGATAATCCATTGAATTAACCAGGATTTATAAGCCTACTTAATGCCACCGAAACCTGTCTATGGCTCTTCTGTCATGTCGTCTTCTTATAAGCCACCCATGAGGCTGTTTCCGGCCAGCTAGTCCATAACCCTGGGATTCGCTTGAAAGGTCAATGATAAAATTAATCACAAAGTACTGGCAGAGTCAAAAATCTGACCAAAGTAAATGTGGTCTAATGCTCTTCTCCAATAGCAGCTTCTTCTCGGCGTATACTTCATAGTGTATACTCCATTTACTGACTTTATGACTCTGCACAAGTTTCTCAAATTACACTGATTTGGTTATACTCTAAATTTTCTCTTTTTTCATCATTCTTAATACCAACGTAAAAACTACTCTACTTCTTTGCCTCTACAGGAGAATACATTTTGAGTCAATGACTCTTGCTTTTATTCCACAATCACATTCTGATCTGTCTCTACATCTAATAAATATCGACGGTTTGCAGATCACAAGTTGAACTCGGCCTTGACGGCGTTACCAAACTTCTCCAAGCCCTTCTCCAACTCGTCCAAAGGAACAGCGGCGTAGGTGCCCCGGAAGAAAATCGTATGGTCAAGCTCCGTGTCAACATGCACCTCGGGTTGTGGAGGGTCTGTTTTGCCAGATACCTTGAACCACGAGCCCGGGATCATCAAGCATCCGTACTCTAAGCCTCTCTCATAAATGGCTGACTCCACCTTCAACAGGTCACTGCCAAACTCCTCGTACTTGGGGTGCTTGGAGCAATCGATGTTCACCGTGAAGAACATACCTGCCACGGGAGGAGTGATGGTCACCACTTCCTGTGGGAAATACTTGTAGAGGGAGTCGATGGCCACGTCCCGCTTGTGGGTGTACTCAGTTCTCAAGCCAATCAACCAGTCCAAGTAACCCTTTTGGCCCCATTTCTGGAACAAGCCGTTCAACAAGGACTGCGAAAAGCCCGAGGGGCATTGGATCGACACCTCATGCAAACGAACAAACCGTTCCAAAAGCTGTTTCTGGCCCACGATCCACCCAAACCGTGCTCCGGGTGCTATGGTCTTGGAAACAGAGTCCAAGCGTAACACTCTTCCGTCCACGTCCATGGAGAGGTATGAAGGCACCAAGGCCTTGATGAACTCTTCGTGGTCATGCACGTGCTTCTTGGACCGAGCCTCCAAGTCCCGGGTGTACGACTCCATCTGCAAGAAGAAGTAAGGCTCATCTTCAATGAGGATCAAGTCATGCTCCTGTGCCAACTGATACACCTCTCTTCTTCTCTCAGCATTAATGCACGAACCAGTGGGGTTCTGGCCCGTACAGATGGTGTACAACATCTTTGGCTTGGGCCCCACCCAGTTCTTCAAGAGCTGAGCCAAAGCTTCGGGAATAATACCGTAAGCATCCATTTGAACGGGAACAGTGGTGATTCCCTGCGCATGGGCAGTCTCCAAGGCAGAAGAGAAGGAGTAGTCCTCCACCAAAATGGCATCGCCTCTGTTGGTGAAAGTTCTCAAGCACGCGTCCCACGACTGCGTATTTCCAATGGTGCTGATAAGGTCCCAGTCCTCGTATGGCACGTTGTGGATCAACTGGGTATGCTCCTTCAAGAAGTCCACCAATTCGGGCTGGCCCTCAGTGTAGCCGTACTGCAATGACCGAGCCAACTCCACATCCTTGGCTGCCACGGACTCGTCACTAGCTCTCTTATGGATACTCAACACCGTCTTGTCCTTTTCGGTGATCTCAGCCCCAATGCCATTGGCAAATGGAGGAGTAGGTGTATCGGCACCAATGACATTGAAGGGGAAGTAATCGGCCATTGGCAAGCCACCTCCAAGGAATGTCATGCCTGGAAGCTTATAGTACTTGAAGGCGCTTTTCAACGCGGACGGCTTGCGGGACTTGGCCTCCACGCTCAAATGGTGCGACAAGTCTTTTGCTGCTGGTTTAGTCATGGTTTCTATAAAATGAGGGCCCTAAAGTTGGAACAGAAAAAAATGAACACAAAATTTGAGTAGTCAAAAATGATTAGTCAAAAATGATTAGTCAAAAATGAGTAGTCAAAAATGAGTAGTCAAAAAATGAACACACAAAATTTGAACACACAGTTGAATAGACTAAAATAGCCTGAACTATCGGATCAAGTACTAAATGGAAATGACGTTTTAATGTATTCCAATGATTCAATGTTTATTCAATCCAATGCTTGAATAATCGATCTATCAATTGATTTTGGAAATACGAATCTTTGGTGGATACTTGTATCTCGGAGGATCAATGGTGTCTATTAAAGAGGGAATACTGTAGTGGTAGGAGTGAGTGCAGCGGGCGCGCACTTTATAGCTGACGATGAGTAATCTCTCCTCCTGTGCGATTAGCGCGAGACTTCCGTTAGCGGGGCCGCGCACTAGAGTATATCAGGAAAGATGGGTGGAGAACGATTAGGTCACGTGGACGGCATAATTCCGCTATGGCCGATCACGTGTACTTCCTAGTCTCTTCTGGGCTACTTTATTATTTAGGTCATTTACATTGGTTAGGTTTGGAATTTATTGGTGTTGTATATTATTGTATTGAGAGTAGTGGTATGGTGTGGTATTGGTGGCGTGGTATTGGTGGCGTGGTATTGGTGGCGTGGTATTGGTGTCGTGGTATTGGTGGTGTGGTATTGGTGGCGTGGTATTGGTGGTGTGGTATTGGTGGTGTGGTATTGATGGGGTATGGTTTATTGTATTGGAAGTGTTATTGGTTGTATTTTATTGGCAGTGGTATTGTATTAACAGTGTTGTATTGTACCGGGATTCGTTGTAGTGACTACTTCTAGTTCTCTGTGCTATTCTGTGGCTCTGCCAACGTTTCCTTACAGTATACAATATTTTTGGTGATCATCACCAACTCGAGACTCGTCTTCGAGGCGGACATGATCTGTGACTGTCTGATCTTATAATTTCCCAGCACACCGAGTCTTCTGCGTCGTACCACTCGCACTTCAAGCACTTATTGTTTCTCGGACTTGTGCAGGCCCGCTTCATCAACTATCTGACGTTGTCATACTTAGAAGCCACCGCACAGCCGTGAAGACGCGGCTCCAATGTTTGGTCGAATGCCAGAAGGGCCGTGGACATGCGGCTCGGTCTTACCTCAATTGCAGGAACGCATCAAGTAGAACCGATGAAGAAGGCTCGTCATTGACGTTCTTTTCAAATACGTTCCAAAACCGCAATGTCTCGTCTCCTGCTCCCGTAACAATGGTTTCTCCATCTGGCGATAATGAAAGGTACAACACGCGGTACGTGTGGCCCGTGAGCTGCGCAATCTGTTGCATCGATGGGTACTTCCACACTATGATCTGGTTGCGCGAGTACCCATGAGTAGACACGATCTCATTGGAGTTCTTGGACCATACGAGATTACACACCTGCGAGCCAGTTTCCACGTTGTTGATGCGCGACCCGGTAAGGGTGTTCCAAACCTTGATGGTTTTGTCGGCCGTGCCCCCACCAGATGCCAAGATGCCTCGTTGGTGGGGTGACCACGAAATAGCCTTGACTGCTGCATTGTGCTCTGAGAACTGGTAGAGAGGCTTGGTATTCATGGCATCCCAGATGAACAAATTGTTATCGTTTCCACCACTGGCCAATTTGTTTTCTTCGGTATTCCATTTGAGACCACACACTTCTTGCTTGTGTGACTCAAGACTGTTGATGTAGTGGCTCTGCACCCTGACATCTCGGTTGTATATAGTCCTATCACGGGACCCACTGGAAAGGATATGCTTGTTCCAAGCCAATGCACTCACTCGGAGCTTATGGCCGGTCATGGTCCGCACGCACTTCATTTTCGTAGCATCCCAGATCTCCACCAAGCCTTTCAGCGTGCCCACGGCCAAGTGAGTACCGGAGCCAATCCAGCTCAACGACGTGACCTTATCCTTGTCTTCTAGCACGCAAAGCCGTTCGACTGACTGCGTCAGTCCGTCCCAGAGGTACACGGAGTCGCCAAGGCCAACAGCTAACACATCCTGCAGGCCCCAGTCCACCAAGTTCAAGTAGAAGTCGTCTGAGAGTTCGGGCGCATCCAAAACACGGTAGGGAACCTTGGAGATGGAGCGGGCCTTTTTCTGGGGACTCAACAAGAATTTCTGAGACTCCAGGCGCACGGGTGATAGCGAGAAGAGCTCCTGTTGTAAGTCACGAGAGATGGGCCGGGCTTTGCTGGGCAGTTGGTATGTAAAGAGGTTTGTCTTTTGACGTGGAGTGCCCGTGACGTTGGAGACGTCACCCTGCCGCGGCGGCGTGGTCAGGCTATTGGTGGAGATGGTAGTGGGAGCCATGTTGGAAGCCCGCAAGTTGGTGGAGTCGTTTGTGGAAGTATTGTCTCTATTATGACCTCGCGAGAGGTCAGCAGTGGCCATGGGCACGTGGTCGCCAAAGAGCTCTGCCTTGAGTACGCTGGAGAAGTTGCGGTTGGCCTCCTCCTCCTTGCGAATCTCGATTTCGTTGGGAGAAAGCTCTTCGGCATGCGAATTAGGATTTCGAGATGCACTGGCTCGAAGGTCAGGCACAACCTCTTGGTTGGACAAGCTGAAGGCCGCCTGCAAATCGATACCTGTACGATTAGGGATGTGTCTGTCGCTGAATAAGGGCCTGCCTGTTGTTCTGCGACGGGGCGACGTGGGCGGATACGGCGGGGGGATGTTTTCGCCAGGTTTGGGGGGAGAAAGCGTTCGAGTGGACCTCGACGGCGACCGGGGCGTGTGCATGGGGTCGGTACGGGACGAGCGAGGATTTGTGTTGAAGGGGTTTATGGCGCCAGACAGGTGTTTCTGGCCGGAAGAAGCACTCATTATGCCGGCTTGGATGGGGTGGTAGGAAAGGGGCAGCCAGACGACGGGATGCGGCAACTCGGGCTTCCAGCAGAGCAGAATGGGAGACTGTGTACCGGAGTAGGAGATCTGCGTCAATGGACAATGTTGAATGGAGGTGATTTGGGTCCAGAGGTTGCGGCTTATGGACGAATTTATTTGTGAATGAGTACTTTGTTAGGGAGCTGCGGGTGTGTACACTGGGCAGCTGCGAAAGCCTTTTATCTAGTCCGGTGACAGATGGGGTATACAAGGCACATGGACGTTGGACCGGGGTAGGTTTATGTAATGTGTGATTATTTTGTTTTGTGTTTTCTTTGAGTATCATCTAAATTTGGTTTGGGTTTTGGGTTTGGTCTGGGACAGGTGAACTCTGGAGTTGTTTATATTCGTCTTAGTGATGCTTTGTGGTCCACTTAGTAGTACATTTAGAGTACAATTTAAAGTGCGTTCAGTGCAACTTAGAGTACAATCCAGGTACACCTTAGAGTCAGATATAGTGAGCTAGAGTGGGTTGGTAAAATTTTAGACACTTGAATTGGTGTATATCTTGATATAATATTAATGAGTGAAGGTTGAATCTGGTGAAACTGGTGTCACCAGAATTCTATAGTGAGCAGCCGAGTGCATTGAGAGTACAATTTATCAATCATCTCGATCCACAGTGCAATGTAAATTTACTATAGTAATTTGGTGTGAATTTTATTATACCTAGAATAATTTACTTTAATACTAATAATTATGTAATCTCTTGTTGTATATAGACTATAATATGCTCCATGTATTAGATTTGATGAGTAGTACAACTCCGTGCGGCTTAGAATGTTCCACGACATGTTTAGGGTACTTTAAAGAACAATGTAAAGCAATTTGAATGTTATTCAGTGTTGTTCCCTTTTTTCGTTACTTTTTGGTATATTTTTCCTGCAAATACAATGCGATTCACCGCAGTTTAGTGCAATTGAGGGGGCTTTACTCTGCAAGTGAATGCAATTGTTGCAATCCTTAGTACAATGAGTGCGACTTAATTATGGTGGTTATAGAATAGTCTATACTGAGCAAATACCGATTGAAGAATTATTAAGGAAAAATGGATTTCATAAATTTGCCGGTACGTAGGGTTATGATCCATACTGATTTCTGGGTTTAGGATTCTTAGTTTGTCTAGAGTGGCCGACTTGTTCCTGGTCCAGCCGCACCAACAGTCAAACGACCAACATATCTTTCACACAATATCTGAACCACCTCCAGAACCATCTGAAACAATTCAAACGCATCTGATACATTATTAAACGCATCTGATACACCTTTAACATCTCCTAAACACATCTGAAATAAATCCTAAACACCAACACTTTCATATACAACCTGAAAACTTCCATATAAAAAGCTAAGTAAAAGCCATATAAGCTGGCCTGCATATCCTATGACCTATCCTCAACTCACTGTCCCAAATCTGCTCTAAAAAAAGACTTTCAGATCAAAGACCAAATACTACATAAATGATACGGAATCATGAATCAATCTTAACTCCGAGTTTTTTTTTCCAAAGTGATGGAACCTGATGATACTACCTATGAGCCGTGTGGATGGGTGCAGGAGCAGCGCACGCATATTTTCTCAGACCTGTCCTATTCCACCCACCACGCCTCCACAATGAAGATCATCGATAAGGAGGAACGTGAGGCACACAAGGCGTACGTGGTGGCCGCAGGCCTCAAAGGAATGTTCTACGGATCTATCTTTTCCATTGGACTCTTTGCATTTCTCAAGGCCAGACAGCCCGTGAGGTTTAACCAGTTCAACACCTCCATCAAAACAGCCATCCTCACCATGCCCACTATTTCGTCCACTGCTTTTTTTGCTGACGAAGGGTCTGTGGAGTTTGACCGTAAGATGTACTCGTCTGGCCATACCAACCAGAAAGTCATGGAAGAGTTCAAGAAGTGGAAGAATGCGTCCACATCCGAGAAAATTGTCACGTTTCTCTCCACCAACAAGTACAAGATCATCTTGCTGACGTGGATTGCCTCCTTGTACGGCTCGTGGGTTCTTGTCAATCGGGACAAGATCATGACAAGACCCCAGAAGCTTGTTCAGGCAAGAATGTATGCCCAGGCAATCACCATAGTGCTTTTGCTCAGTACAATTGTCTTGTCCATGAAGGAGGAGGAGATGCGTAATTCGCAGCCTGCGCCTTTGCCAGAGTGGAAGAAGGTTTTATTGGAGAAGGAACAGGAGAGTGCACAGGGTGAACAGACTGGCACTGAGCAGTGACCACCACCAATAACCACATGTATATAGACTAGCTTCAGTGCTCTGTGATCAAATCATTAAGCTCTATCACTTTGTTTAAGTGATTTTTTATGCGATTTGCTATGATTGCATTTTCTTTTAATGGTAAATACCCTAATGATGTTTCTGACTGCTCAACTACAAGTCTTGATGACAATTTAGATCAATTCTACAGAAAATACTGATTTCACCAATAAGTGGGACGACAACAATCAGGGCCAAATCAGGTGAGTATCAGTATATGAACTCTACCTAGGAGCCTATACTTTAGGCACTTAGGTCAAGGTAATCTCGCGAACACATGAAATATAAGTGATAGTCAAACCTGCAATCAATTGTGATATTGAGATGATGACTAATATATTTGGTACAGCTTTCGAATACTTAGACTAAATGTACTAACCATTACTTACTGCATTAAAGCAAGACTTACTGCATAAAAGTACTGACTTATTGTACGTACTTCACTCAGCAGTGGTTCTGGAGTCTACCACCATTGGAGTACTCATGACCTTCGACTGAATCACCGCTTACTTTTGTGGGACAAGATACTCGAAGCTAACCGAAGAATTCAAACGAATTAGTGAAGCTAACATGCAATAAGACTGGTTGCAGTCGCATGGTACAGGAATTGGTGAACCTTTAATAGTAGCCAAAATTTTAGTTTTTATTGCATCTAAAATATTGGGACACCAAATCAGATTTTCAGATTGACAATAATGGCATAAGACAGAAGTATACTGTTTGAAGGTACTAGTATGTAGATTCGACAAAACAGTTTTGTTTCAGACTGTGTTTATGATCAGTGTTCTATGCCATTTCGGAAAACAATACTTACACATGATCTACTCGTGTGGTAAAAGACTCTTCAATGAGCAGTAGACGAATGGTCTTGTCAATACCCTCTGGAATAATGTGAGTATTAATGTCAGTAATAATTCTAGTATAGAAAGACCAGTAGTAGTGTAGTTGAAACTACTGTATTATCATGGTAAGGTAATAGTAGTAGTTAGTAGGAGCACTCGGAAGTAGTACCCAGTGTTAGTACTGAGTATTGGTACCCAGTATCAGTACCCAGTACGAGTACAAGTAGTCTGGGTTAGTACCAGAAATCTTAGTTCTGGGTAATTCTAATACTATTTAGCATAATAATGGGCAATTGTCATTGGGGTAGTTGGTGCGTAATGGTCTTGTTCAGTAGTAGTACTGTATTGTTCAGTTGTACTGTATTGTTCAGTGGTACTTTACTGTTCAGTAGTAGTGTATTGGTCGGTAGTACCAGAAAAGTAGTATCTGATGGTATTAATACTTTCAATGGTAGTGTTATTCAAAATAATGGTACTCGTAATTATGGTAATATTTTTATTCGGGTAAATTTGTATTGCCCTTTACTAACTATATCGTTTGGGCCTTTGCTCGTTCTTGCCATTTTTAACCAAAAACCACGTTTCGCACCCAACCGTCAAAAACCAACAAACAATCATCCCAACACACCATCAACTATACCCTTAACATACCAACAAGCACATTTATATCCCTACAAAATCCTTACACCCTACAAAAAAGCACCAACACTACTTTACTCATCGCCCCTAAAATACCCAACACGTATGTTTAAAGTGGAGTAGCTCTGATCTTGTTGCTGGGCCTGCACACTGTCGTGCGTGCTCCACGTTAACTCCACATCACTCGTCACTTCCACCACCATGTTTCGTGACCGGACAAACCTATACCTTTCGTATCGGCGCACGGTCCCCCGAGCCAACCAATCTCATGCCCGCTTCACGAATATCGCCGAGGAGGAGGAGGGCCTCATGTATTCGCGGAAAACCGTGGGGCCCAAGCTGACGGCCCGCAAGTATAAGGACCATGAGGAGATCGAGATGAAGCCATTGGCTCCGTCCATCTTTGAGATCTCCTCGTCACTAGATCAAAATCTCCTACAAATCAAACTGAAAACAACCGAGTTGAGCCTGATGTACAAGAAACTCTTGATTGCTCGAGATAGCGATAAGCAAGCCTTGGAGCGTACCATCGACGACTTGAACTACTCCATCACCAAGGTGTTCGAGGCGTGTTATGTTTTAATCAAAAAGTTCGAGTTTCTCGAGAAAAACCACCTGCGCCTTAAGTTGAACTATACTCCCGATGAGCTCATGATCATTGCCAACTATAAGAAGACCTATGCCTTAAAGATCCAGGACAGCTCGCTTGTGTTCCGCAACTTGCAAAACAACTACATCAAATTTTTGAAGGATGACGAGGACGAGGACGAAACCGAACTCCTCTTATCGTCTCCACCTCCTACGCTGTCTCTGCAGGCACAGCTCTTGGCCGAGGAGGATTCTCGCGACATTGAAGACTACTCGAAGTCGGCTCTACAACAGGCGCAGCAACAGCTCCAAAAGTCACCGGACTCAACCCTTATGGCGTCACGTGAGCGGGAGATCTCCAAGCTTGCCATGGGTATTCTAGAAATCTCCACAATCTTCAAGGAAATGGAGGGCTTGGTGGTGGACCAGGGCAGTATGTTGGACCGCGTGGACTACAACTTGTCACGTGCCGCAGAAGACTTGAAGTCTTCGGATAAGGAATTAATCAAGGCCCAGGGCTACCAAAAAAGAACTACAAAGTGCAAAATCATCTTTCTATTGTGCCTTGTTGTGTTGGCATTATTCATTGTGGTTGTGGTGAGGCCTTCGGGGAAGACCACCGTGGTGCATGAGCCAAGCACAGGCTCGGGTCTGAACTCTCATTCTCCAGACTCCAAGGTAGACCCCGTGGCTGGCCCCGATTCAGATGTGCCTACGGACCTGCGACCCGTGCCGGAAAAAGATCCAAAGGTTGACATGATCATATGAGCTGAGCGATGCATGTATTATAAGTAGTTGTAACCACCACACACCGACAAGCATCATTACAAACATATCATAAGAGGCCCATAATTAAAACCTTGTTGAGCACTGGCTCTTAAATACCTAAACCTTTTTAAAACATATAGGGCCCGTCGCGAGCACCAGCCCGGCCAGGTCCTGCTCTGGCAACAGGCTGGAAGCCACCTATGCGGGGACCACCTGTTTTCCTTCTGTTATTGAAGCCCAACGAAAAGTCTGGGTTGTTGTTTAAAGCATTATCGGAGATCGTAGGGCGGTTGCTGGGCCGAGGAGGCTGAGGCTGGCTAGGCTGGAATGGAGGGTACGCATTCTGTGGTGGCCGGTGATATCTCTCCTGGTTAGCATTTGAAGGCAGGTAATGTGACATGTTAGGATAATTTTGAGGCCCAGGCGGCTGTGGCTGGTAGCCCTGTTGGTAACCTTGCTGGTAATTGTATGAAGGGCCACTATGGTCGTAGTATTGGTGTGCTTTGGGAGACGTGTACATGGCATTGGGGGGTCTCTGGGAAACACTGGTGAAGTCGGACTCCTCGTCCGAGTCAAGCTGTCTGTCCGAAGACAAGGAGTTGCGGTCATTGTCTTCCGGGTGGTCTGGCATCTCAGTGAAAGGCTGGTGGCCCTCCACATTGGGGTGGTGGTCGAAAACACCATAGTTGACCGAGTTGAAGATTGCAGACGTTCTGTCTGCGGGAGGATAAGGAGCCTTGGGGGCCAAGGGCGACTCGGCATATGAAGGAGTGCCTGCACTAGCATGAAACGTAGGGGCCATTTGCCGTTTGGCAGAGACAGGCAGGCCCGGGCCTTGGTTCAAGCTGGGGTAGTTCTGGCCATTGCGAGGAGGAGCGTTATTTCTGGTCACGTCGTTTGGCTGTTTGGGCCGAGATTCCAGGAAGCTGGAGTTGGGCAGCTGTAACAACTGAGCCAGAGGACCAAAGGTGTGTTTCGGTGTAGCCACTGGCCCACGGTAACCATAGTCCTTGGAGTTCTCGTCATCGGTAAAATCAAACAGCTTATCCATGAGACCGCTCTTCTCAGGCATATTGAAGGTTTTGTTATCTTTGAACTTGCCAAACTTCATTTGTTCCATAGAGTCCTCCTCAGAGTCCTCATCTTCAGACAGGTTCACACCAATGGAGAGGTACAGCAAAGGAAGCGAGATGAGGCAGAGGCCTGCAGCCACTATCTGGAGCCAGGCCAACCACTCAACATGGGGGTAGTAGACGAGAATCACCAACACGGCAATCAAGGTGGTCAGTATAGCAGCCACAATGCTCAAGATAAGCGACAAGATCTTGATCACGCTCGCAGACATACAGACCGAGAGAAAGGTGAAGAGGAAGGCAAAAAACACGAACCCTGCAGCTATCGGAGCCACAATAAAGGTCTTGACCAACGTGTTTCTAGTATCCGACAGCAAGAGCCCATCGGTAATGGAACTCACGTCGATGGGATATGTAGGCTGCAGACAAGTGGAGTCCTCGCAGGAGCCAAAAATGCCATAAGTGTTTGAACCAGTGGATGCCAAATGAAGGCCTTGGACTATGGGCACCGACACCAAAGATAGCACCAAAAACACCAAGGCCACAAGCAATAATAGCGACGATAAGGCAGCTAGAATGGGATTTCGCATTGTGGATTTCAAGGCTTAGAAAAATCAGGGGTCTCTTTGTTAAGTAGGATCAGCTTGGAAAGGGGCTGAGTGAAGCAAAAAAAAAAAGAGCCAAGAAGGAGCGGAGTAGGTTGGACAGTCCAATTGTTCAATTGGAGATAGAAAGGGGGTATTCAAAAGACAAGCCAGTTTATTGCAAAGAATTCAAGTGGATCAAATCTGGATCAATTCAATAACAGGAACTATTTCAACAGGAGAATATTCTATTATAAGAAACTTTCTAGTGACAAGGCAGTTGGAAGATCAAAGTATTTTGAGTAGCCAGAAAATAGACTAGTAAATCTCGACTAAAGTCCCAGCTATAACCAAACTAAAACCAGGCTAAAAGCAGAAAAATTGCAGATGGTGCTCAGGATAGAAAAATAGCCGTGGTGTCTTATTCAAAAGACTAATGCTGAAAATGCTCGATATGGGGCACGCGCGGCTGCGCACTGGTGGTGCTCATTCCTCCTAGGGCGTGGCTCTGTTTACTTGCAGCGACCCGCACCGATAGGCGGTGCACGGGTGTACGGGTAATAAGTGGACGGGTCCAAGGGCTTCATTCGTAGCCCAGTTGGAAATGTTGTCGGGGGTTTAGGGAATTTATTTGGTCCATCGCTGGGTCTGAAACATCCTGCAGACAATCAATACCGATCCACCCAGTGTGGAAAATAAAAAATTCTCTTGCCTTTGTATTGGTTCAGTGGCCCGTGGATGGCCTTTGTTTTCGGTATGAAGCGAGCCGCACCTCTTCCATTCATGTCAGAATCTTATGCACGCAGCGCGCCTGGATTTCACGACGCCGGAAAAGGCCTGCTTCAAGCCACACAAGGAAACCATAGAGCCGGAAACAAAAAAAGGGGAACTTGGGGGGTTTAAATAATTTTGGATTTTCAGAGATTCCAGGGGTTTCAGACACAAAAACGGAATCAACACAAACACAAACTCAACACAAACACACTTTCTATACTTCTGTTATCTCCATTGTCTGCCTCTGCTGGGCCCGCGGACTCGTGTAGATAATTAGTGGTCAATAGCCGACGCGCATGGTGTATCAGAGTGTGACAAGATGAAACATCAAAATGAACAGGGCGGTGAGGAGAGGAGTTGAGGCGAGAGAAAAGGAACGGCATTCAAAGCTGTGCCTGGGAAATATGGAATTCTAGACTTGAGGGCTGGTGATCCATGGTCTTGGTGCACGGAACTGCCTGCGCCGCACGTCTGCTAATTTAGACCATGCCTGGACCCCTATCCAGCATGCGTGGGTCTTTTTTTTACCGGTCTCGGCGAGCCTCATGAAACTCATCTCTTCATATAATACCACATTACGACGTATACGACTCTACCATGGTGAGACATGGAATCTGCTGTAGAATGTATTCTAGCTACAGTATGATATGTCACTGTTAATGTGAACTTTGACTGTGATATTTTACTATGAAATTTCAGTATGACTATTACTATGACTACTATCACAGCATACTATGAAAGTTGACAGTGTACTAATATTACTCATATCATCATGATTCTTACTCTTTTTATTCTTTTTTACTCTTATCATTGCTATCACAATTGTGGACCACTAGTGTGATCCTCTCAGAGATTAACCTGTAATATGGACTGATATCTCATGTTACTTGGAGCCCTCGTACCAAATATCAGGAACCTCAAGAATGTACCGGTCCATGGCCTCCCGGAACCGGATCCGGTATTGTTTGGGCGTGACAATCGTAGGGTCCTTGCCCTTTTTGCCCACCAAACTATTACCCTTGACCCAGTTCTCCACCTTCTTGTCCCACGTAAACGTCCGGAGCCAGTCAATGATTCCCACATATAGCTTCCCTGCAGCATCGTCGATACCAATCACCAACGAGTAGTCCATGACGTCCATGGCCGAAAGGAACGCAGTGTCGTTGAACAACGAACCCTTCAAGAGCTTCTTCAGCTGTTCCTTGACGAAAACAGGGCTCTCGTAGATGTACTCGATCATGTTCTCATCCAAGAGCACTTCGTTTTCCTTTCCGGTCTGCTTGACGTGCCGGTTGCGCATGGAGCCCTTCAAGTCGAAGATCCGCGTGGTCTTGCGGTTGTAGAAGAGATTCTCCATGATTAAGAAGTCCATCTTGAACGTCTTACCATTCATGGAGTTCTTGAACTCCACCTGGTAGAACCCAAAGATCTTGGCAATGGCCGTGGTCAACGTATTGAACGTCGATTGCGAAATGTATCTGAAGTAGAACGGTGCAATGGAGACAAACGACTCCAACTCCGATTTCGACAACTCCTTGACAATATACCTGTTGTCCAAGGTCTTAAGGAAGTTAGACCCACTTTTACCTCCGGTGGAGTTCCACTTGATACACCGCGAGAGACTTTGGACGAACAGCTCATCCACTCCACATGCCCTTCTGAAGGCATCAAACTGCTCACTATAGAAGATCTTGCATGACATTTCCGTACTGCCATCGGTAAACTGATACTTCAAGTGGTTGAACTTGGGCTTAGTCATGATACTCTCCAAATCGCCCTGCTGGCTGGGGTTCTTGTCGGATCTCTTCTTGAACTTCTTCTCGATCTTGGTGAAGTGATGGCTCTTCTTGCGGAACTGCTCATTCAGCTCCATGTTTTCACTGGTATCATCATCTGCGGAGAAGTTGGTGGCCATCCCCATCACCTTTTGCTTGTAGTCGGCAGTAGACAAACAGAAAGCCACCAACGAACTGGGCTCATCTTCACGCACAATCACATCTGAGTCGGCAAATGTGTGCTCCGTGAAATCTAATGGGTATTCCAAAGGTTCCCAGAGGGTGGCGGAACGGTCAGCCCAGAAATTGGTCAACGACTTGAGAATTGAGTTCTTTTCCGGTTGGGGAATGTCAATCTTGCCCTTCATCACATCCTTATTCTTTAGGTCTGTTAGCACCTGTTTCTTGGCCTGGTCAACATCCATGTTGTTCTGCAGAGTATTCTCGCTGCTTTCCTCTGATAATGTATGTTTGGATGCCTGTTTGTTTTCCACATCAACTACATCCTCGATGTTGTCGTAGATCTCCACTATGGGCTGAGAGTTGACAATGGGCACAGCCTTGTACTTGTTGGATTGTTTCTCAAGCACTTTTTCCCTCTGCTTCTGAAACTCCAACGTCATTTGGTTGAAATAGTTGGTCAAGTCCAGCACTCTCTTTGGTGCATGCGTCTTGTTGTAATCAGCAAAGTTGAAGTCCATGAGAGAATCGGACTTCATCTTGGACGGCGATTTGAGAAAGTGCTTGTTCTGGTCCTCTTCAAGGGACTGTTGGATCTGCATGATCTTGTCACCTATAATGGCCGAGGGGATTCTTCGTGTAGGAGTGGTGACCACTTTTTCTCCAAGATCAGAAGATACGTTTTTGGGCTCATCCTTTTTAGGTTCTTGGTTCACCTCCGCTTCTTGCTCGCGTGACATGTCCTTGTCCTGTTTCAGCTCTGTATCCAAAGTGTCCATCAAGAAGTTTCTCAAGTGGAATTGCGTGATCTTGTTGATTTCATTCTCCGTGGGTAAAAACATGTTTTCGAAGTCATTAAACTCCTTATCCCATGCAACTCCCAATTCCTGTATGTCACGATTGATCACATTCAACGATAGGTAGTTGGTAGGAATGGTGGCCTCGTAGATGTTGATGGTTTTCTGCGAGATGTATTCCTCTTGTGTCTTGAGCCGTTGCTTCAACTCCTCTACCCTTTGGTGTCCTGCTTCGGCCTGGTCTGAGGTATCGACCTTGACTCTATTGAGTCTTTTGGAAACACTTTTGAAAAATTTCGACGACGACTCTTGTATATGCTCTCTGGTGGATATCTTCAGCTCCACATCCGTCAACACCATGAACTCGAGCTTTGTCTTCGGAACCACTACCTCGTACGTATCAATTTTTGAGCTCTCCATCCGAATGTAGTAACCGTTGAACCCAAAGTACTTGATGTGTTCTTTGTTGAAGTCATGGGGACAGGTGCCATTGACCTGTGTGCTCTTGGACAAGAAGTTGAGCTCGAGGAATTTGCCTAGAGATAGGAAATAGGTCTCGTTGCTCATGACCTTGATGGGTGTGGAAATGTTGCATTGAGGGCAGTAGCTCCACATGATCCTCTGCTTCTTCTCCTTGGGCTGGTCGTTCATATCTTCGATTTTCTCCACAATCAAGTCAATCTTAGCGTTTCCATGTGCATATGTATTGTAGTGGTTGAGGAGGAGGTCACCACATTCGTCACAAGATTTATTGGACTCCTGCAAAATCTGGTCCAAAAACACTCCTAGACACTTATCGTTGTCTGAGTAATAATCCACCGCAACAACCATTGGTCCATAACACGGAGTAGCGTGTTTAATTGAGATTCTGGAATGCAAGAAATTGATGCTCTTGTGGAAGATGGGGTATAATTGGTAAATGGTATACTTCAGGCAGTTGACCCAGATTCTGCTTCTAAAGTGGAACTCTTGGAGATGGAAGTTAAGCAAGTCTTGACTAACAAACTTGAGTGTTTGAATGATGTCACCTTTGCCAATGAACCGATCGAGACTCAAATTGAACTGCAACTTGTCAAACCATTCGGATCGGATCTCGTCCTGCGTGTCTATGAGTTGTAATTGCTTGTTGAACTCAAAAATCCCGGCGAAGTTCTTAAAAGAAGTGATCACATTGTTGAGAGCACTTGGCAACGGGTACTCCACCGAGGGGGAGAAGTTTAAGATTCTCTCGTTGAAGAGTTCCAAGTAGTTGGTGACTCCATTTTGTTTGAGCAGCTTCACACAGATGGCTTTCTGGTCGTTTGCGTTGTCGACCTCGAGAGTGCCCTGAAACATGTCCAGATACAGAACCTCCCGATTCTTGGAGATGGTGAGGTCGAAATCATGGAAGAAACTCTTTTCAAATCTCGAGTTGAAAACCCCAGGAATAAGAGACTCCACTGCGTATTTGGCACTGCTCAAGTATTCCTCATCGCCTCCTCGCAAGCATATGGTGAAACCCGACTCCAACTGACTTCCCAAGAAATATGCATATGTCTTGACCACATCCTTGTAAACAAACTTCTTGACCTCGAACTTTTCACAGGTGCCTAAGGTTCCTTTTTTGAAGAACAAGTCATTCACAGATTGGAGAATGTCGCCTTTGGTATACCGCGAGATTCTTTCAATGACCTGCGGCTTGACATTGGAGATGACCGTAATATTGGCTTCCTCCAAGAGTTTCTCCGCCAACCCACACACAGTATCACCCACAATCAAGATATCGGGCTCAAGGGAGATCAACCGCGAAACCAAGTTGGATATATACATTGACTGCTGAGACTGCACGATTCTCAAACTAATGAACTGCTCTTTTTGCTTTAAGTACTCGAGGGGAAACACAAGAAGTGCTATTTTGGGGTTATCGATCAGGTCGTGCATTCTCTTGGAGTCAATGTTTTTGGTGATGAAAAGCCCGTCCAACTTCTTGGTGTCTTCAATGGATCCACCTAAGATCTTCTTGATCTTGATGTATTGCTTGACGTCAAGAGTATCGATGACCTTCAAGTGTTCGATGTTGCTGAAAATAGACCGGAATACCCGGGCCCACCGGTCCTGTTCCTCGGGATTCTTGATGTCACAGTCTGCAAGACATTGTCTGATCATCTTATTGATGTTCATGTTATAGGAAACTGTCATTGGGTCTTCCTCCATTGGGTTAGTGCGCCAATCTTGTTTTTCCAGGTGACTGTTATCAGAAGGCATTCTTGCTGCAGGCATTGCTAGGGTCTCATCTGGAACACCAAGAGAAGGGGTACCCGTACTAGAGCGCAGAAGTTCCTTTAAGGTTGTGTCCTTAGTTCTAGGAGTAAGGAATGGGTCGGAGAGCTTGCGGGCAAACGAAAGCGGCGTGGTGGAAAGAGGCGTGTTGAAGGGACTTGACACGCTTCCGTCAAGAGACGAATTATTGCCTGCAATAGGTAATGTGCCCCCGTAGCCTCTTTTGCCCAGCTTGTGGATGCGGCGGTCTTTGATTCTCCGAAGCGAGGCCTTGGCTCTTTCGTTGGATCGGTAGTTGGACCGTTGCTTGTTCTCGTTGATGGTAGCATCGGAAAAAGAGTCAATGGGTTTAAACTCAAAGCGCTTCATGGCGATTTCCTGGCTCAAGTTCGCCGGAATGTACTTCCCACTCATTGCTGGGAATTCCGAAAGTGTAGGCACACCAGTCATAGACACAGCGAGTGGGTTGTGAGACCTGGACCCCAAGCTTGAAGGGTTTTCGTGGTTTAAAGATGCGTATAACGACATGACGTTCTCATCTTCGTTTTCACTCTCGAAATCCTCTTCGGGTTCAAGAACTCCTTCATGTTCGGACCGGATGAGCGTGGGCTTGAGCCGTTCTGAAGACGGGATCCGCGAGTACCGGTTATTAACCACAGCCTTATAGATAGAGCTGAAGTTTTCCAAATTAGGATAGTTGCTGGATTGGCCCAAGTCTGAGCTGACCGAAGCAGCTCTTTTGGGGTAGTACCAGTTCAAGGAGTCTTGCTTTGCATATGACATGTTCTGGTGCATGGCCGGTCTTGCAGGGCTCAAAACTAGCTGGCCTTTGGGGAGACTTCCGTGTCCATACTTGGAAGCAGGAATTTCCACTGCTTCTCCAGTTCGCGTAGTAGGTATAGCCATTTGAGGAGGGTGTCTATGAGAGAACGCATCCGGGCTTCTTTGGCTATTGAAGTCCATACTAGACGTTGCATCCGACTTCAAATCATCGGGTTGGAGGTTTTTTCGAGTGCACAGCAAAGGAGATTCAAAAGCTGCGTCCCTCAGAGAGTTCAACGAGTAAGACCTCAACCGCGTCAACGATTGCACCAGTGCATGAGCATTATCCTCGAGATCACTGAGTTCTCCTGTTGTATTGGAAACGGCTTCTTCCTCCTCTTCCGATGACGACTCCAGACTATCGTCACTGAGGTAGACAATGACGTCACAATAGCATGGCTTGCACACGCGCAACTTATCCTTGTAAGACTTGATATCTTTGCCTGCACCAACACCCAGCCTCTGGTCTTTGTAGTGGCTATAAGAAATGAATATGGTGCAATCTGCACAGAAGATCTGCCCACAGAACCTGCAGTGGTGTTTCCGTCTGAATGCGGTGAACGGCTTGAAGCAGTTGAGACAATCGCTGACGAATGAATCGTTCATCCAGTAATGTTTTGCGATGCCTCCACTTTTAAGCGGATTGTCCGATAGTCGGTGAGGTCTCTTTTTCTTTTTTTTCTTTTTGTTCTCTACGAGCGAACCTGCATTGGACGAACCAGTGGTGGACTTGGTGATCAAATTCGTGGTCATGATCAGCTTGGCACTGTCGATGAAGGCCGACGATAAGTTGGCGGAAATTTTCCGTGTGAGTGGATTCGTCACTAGAGCATGCAGATGAGGTGGGGTCCGAGGGAGCCGAGGCTGGCTTTGCTTGGAGACTTTGGACTTGCTGGAAACAGAGCCCGACTTGGACCGCGGTGCAGGGATGCTATCGATATCAGTAGTTTCCGGTTCAGAAGCCGAGTCGTCGTCAGAAACCTCAATATCGTTGGGTAAGTTGTTGAAGATGGATGATATTTGGTTCTTGAGCTTATCCACCATGAGAGGTTTAGTCTTTGACGAATGGTGGAGCTGTAGATTGACAAGTTCTGGCCCACTATCGGGCTGTTTCGCCGTATGGTCAACAAGAGGAGTGCTTGGAGTGGCAGCAGACTCGGTATTGACCACAGTCACATCGCTTTTGTTGATGGCAGATGGAGCTTGGGGTGCATATTGCACTGTGGAAATCGTAAGGAACCGTTTATCAGAAATCACCCGTGGATAAGCATCCGGGGGTGTAGCGGTGGCATGCGGACCAATGACAGGCTCCAGGATCTGTTGTACCGGAGGAGACTTAAGGTCAGACGGAGATAGAAGGGCCGGAGTTCCAGGCATTGGTAGGAGGCCCAATTCCTTCACATCTTTCTTGGGAGGATCTCGAGCAGCCGCAGCCGCAGTAGCAGCAGTCGTAACAGGTGCAGATTCCGGGACTTCAGGCACATCCACAGTCTTAGCATCAGCCACTTCAACGTCCGGGTTATATATGGACTGCGACTCAATGATGTCGCCGTTATTGGGAGCATGGTCGTTTCCGGGCGACGTGTAGCTGTGCACCAAGTTGGAGGCGTTGTTGGTGACTTTGCGTAGAGTCTTCTGGAGCATGTTGGAGATGGAACGGTTGGCCACCACCTCCGGATCCGGCAACGTGGGAAACGACACAAAGTCCTCGGCGGGGTCCAACGTGCTGGAGTCATTGGAGAACGACAAGCCGTCTAGCGAGAGGTTCCTGGACATGAGCTAACACCAGATGGATCAGGTACAACTAAGCAGTATAGGAGTCTCCAGCACTGGGAGATAAAACAATACTATAATAGGTGGTATAATCTGGATGTCCAAGTGATATGACTAAACACTATTGTAAAGTACTCAGCTAGCTGAAAAGGCCTGGGCTGGAAGTATGACGCTAGTAAGCACTATAGTACTATGAGCTGATAGGAATGGGAATTGGCCTGGACTGATTCCTTGGTGATCGTATACAACCACTCTATACACAGGAGGACTTAACTGCTAGAGATGCAGTCGTGTGTCAGAGAGTGATGTGTGGAAGTGAAGGAGTGGAAAGAGTGAATGCTTTGTGGAATGGTGGTGTTTCTGATGCAGTACATATATAGTACACGCAGCACCGGCTTAACTAGTGCGTACCCAGCCATATACCTAAGCCTATGGATATTAGTAGAGGTATAGGAACGTGTATTAGGATAGTCTATGGTGTTGGATATTTTGGTGTACAGCATTAAAGGAAAGAATTATCCCTAGAGTAAATTTCGATTTCGTAATAATTATTAGTATCAGAGTACTAGGCTGTCTGTATGGCTCAATGAATTGAGACGCGCATCTGTTCCATACTCTACATTGTACTGCTCACTACAGCCTCTACACTTTCATTGTAGTCTACTCATGACATTGTACTACATAACTGTACTATTTTACTGCACCTTTTTGCTGTACTATTCTGCTGTACTATTCTCTGTACTATTTTGCTGTACTATTTTACTGTACTATATTACTGTACTATATTACTAGACATCATTACAGATTTATACCCAGTACTCTGAACTCTACTACCTCGTACTATTACACTGTATACCCTCCACTACCCTACACCCTACTGCGCGCTCATTAACTTTAATACCTATTATACACTATAACTTAAACTGTACTACATATGTGACAGTTACTCGTATGTGTCCTCTCAAACTGCCAGTATATGAATGCTGTACTCTACAGGTACCGTAGCTGGAGTGAAAATTAAGTATCCTATTCTACTATACCAAGGAATCAGATATTGTCGTACTCTACTACCTCAGGCAATATTCTACAACATACTACACTGTGCACTATAGACTATAGAGTACATGTACTAAGGATTAAATCCAACCCTACAGATTAAACTCCCATACCCCTATTTGTGTGATTCCTGTGTAACGTTCAGGTACTAAGCTTTGTTTGTTGATGACACCCAGGGAGAGAAATCACGCTACTCAAATAGTTGACAGCGAGGTCGCATAATCAGCCGATCGGTGATAGCTGCTTGGCGGCTCTCAGCGGAACTGCTGGGCGGCTCTTTAGTTTAGACGGCTGACCATAAAAGACCCGTATCGGTTCTAACACTATAGACTAGACCATACTAAACTGGACTACACTGGACTATATATGTATTATACTCTAGTGTGTTTGAGAAGTCTACTCATGAATACTCTATAGGTTGTTACTACCATACACTGCTCTATAAACTGTACATGTCTGAGTATACATTTTCTCTTTACAGTAACTGACTACAAATATTCTAGACACCAAGCTGTGCTCTATAATAAAATTCACCTTAGGTGTCTACAGGGACTCACTGGTGTCATACTAGGACTGACTCTAACTACGTAGTGAGAACATGGTGATGGAATCATACCACTGAACTACACTAGAATTAGTATTTAAGTCACCAGAAAATCTTTCAAAAAATACTATTATTACTACCACACCCCACTACTCAAACCATTTTTTTAGCCAAACCAATTGTGAGTAATCTTTGTCCTCTATCTACTATACTCTATAGCCAGTATCTAATACTGTACTTTAGGAAAAGGTTCTCTAATTACTGTCCAACCAATTCTGTTCATAGCTATAAACTTCATGACATACTCCACTCTGTACTACAGAGTACTACAGAGTACTACAGAGTACTACAGAGTACTACAGAGTACTACAGAGTACTACAGAGTACTACAGAGTACTACAG